>CM055127.1:440048908-440293908 GCA_029206835.1 Rana muscosa | reverse complement strand
TACAGGTTTCAGTGTAAAAAATAAATGCACATTTTTTTATTCCTGGAAAAAGATGTGTGTGTATATATATATATATATATATATATATATATATATATATATATATATCTATATATATATAATATATATATATATATACACACATATATATATATATATATATATATATATATATATATATTGTGAACTACATGTTATACCTACCTGCTCTGTGCAGTGGATTTGCACAGGGCAGCCTGGATCCTCCTCTTCTCGGGTCCCTCTTCGCTGCTCCTGGCCCTTCCCTCCTGCAGTTTTCTATGGGGGCACCCGAGCCGAGTTGCAGCTCTGTGTGTCCATTCAGACACGGAGCTGTGGTTTGGCCCCGCCCCCTCCCTCTCCTGATTGGCTAACTGACTTTGATTGACAGCAGTGGGAGCCAATGGCACCGCCAATCAGGAGAGAGAGTCCTGGATGGCCGAGGGACTTGTGGACATCGCTGGATCGAGTTGAAGCTCAGGCAAGTATTAGGGGGGCTGAGGGGGGGCTGCTGCACACAGAAGGTTTTTTATCTTAATCCACAGAATGCATTAAAAAACTTTCTGCTTTTACAACCACTTTAAGGACTGTTTTTTTTTATGATAAAAGATGAAGATATTGTGAAACATCATACAGCTGCTGTATATTTGGACAATTGGCAGACTTGTAAAATTACTGATATGTGCACTAAGCATGGGAACCTGACTGTGGAAATTTCCCAGAATTCTGCAGTATAGTCACTGGACATAACCTGATATTGTAATTGGAATGATGATATTTGCCTTTGCTGAACTTCTCACTTAACCTTGTGTTCTCACAGCAGCTATTTAGCAAGGATGACATCTGCACTGCCTGAAACACAAAGGGGTTGATTTACTAAAACTGGAGAGTGCAAAATCTGGTGCAGCTCTGCATAGAAACCAATCAGCTTCCAGGTTCTTTTGTCAAAGCATAATTGAACAAGCTGAAGTTAGAAGCTGATTGGCTACCATGCACAGCTGTACCAGATTTTGCGTTCTCCATTTTTAGTAAATCAACCCCAGTGTGCCACTAGAGGGAACACCTAAAAATCTAAGTATGAAATATGACTCTAAAAATCTAAAACAAAATCATATCTAAACTGATTTGCAGGTAAAATATATACTGATAACTGAACTAAAACACGGAATAGTTTCCCTTTAAATAAGCCACTGCTGACAGCAGGAATTGGCAGGTACAGACATTAAGAAGGATCTCCATCGGAGATGTAAAGATAATTAATAACACGCATCTTTTAAGTACTTGGAGATATCCAAAAGTCACAGAGGCCCAAGAAGACTTAAGTAAGATGTTTTAACTGAGTGAAGTGATATCATCTTCCATCTAAGAGCCGCAATTATGAAGGAAATGTAATTAGCAGGCACATTCCCCAGCCACTCCGACCTGTGATGGGGCAGACTGCTCATCCTGTGCTTTACACAATCATGTTTGCTCACTAGTAGAGCAAATGGCAGGCGATGATCCTGTATGGAGAGTTGGGGATGGGTATGCCAAAGATTTGGTGATAAATTCGACCATTTATATTTTTTATAATACAGCCCCACGGAACCTCCAGTAATATATAACAGCACAAAATGACATTACAACATGCTGCTTATACAATCTGGGCACTAACTGGTACATCTCTATTACGGTGTTCTATCGAAAAATGCCCCAGATGGATCTGCACATGCGCAGTACCAGACGTCACTCCAGCTGATATGTTGACCAGCTAGCGTGACGTCAACACAGCACATGCGCAGATGGTCGGAGGCATTTTTCGACGGGAGGCAGTATGGGATGGCCGGTATTCAAAGCTATGCAAACAGCGGAGGGAGAATGTACTTGTCAGATGCTGGCTCACTGTTGCGGGGCGGGTTTACCGTGTGCTGAAGGGCAGGATTTGTCTGTGTTGCAGGGCGGGTTTGGTGTGTTGAACGGCGGGTTTTGCCTGTGTCTAAGGGCGTGTTGCAACACACCCACAACCCACCCCGCAACAGCGAGGCTCAATCTGACAACTACGTTCCCCTGCCGTTTGCATAGCGGCCGACGATCTGCACATGTGCTGTGTCGACTTTACGCCAGCTGATTAACATATCAGCTGGAGTGATGTTTGGTACTGCGCATGCGCAGACCCATCGGAGGCATTTTGCGATGGAGGGCATTTCTCAATAGAACAATGGCTCATTCATACCAGTCCATATGCTAAAACGCATGCAAGCTGGTGTACGTTGTATAGGGGCACTGAGGTGTGGTACAATGCATTGTGATAACGGATAGCACTGTGGGGTTGATTTACAAAAACTGAAGAGTACAAAATCTGGTGCAGCTGTGCATGGTAGCCAATCAGCTTCTAACTTCAACTTGTTCAATTAAAGTTTAACAATAAAACCTGGAAGCTGATTGGTTTCTATGCAGAGCTGCACCAGATTTTTCGCTCTCCAGTTTTAATAAATCAATCAAAGTGCCTTCTTTTTTTTCTTTTTAACTTTATTAGAGTGTCACTAAATGACACTTCAATCTAGTCTATGCAGCAAGTTGCAACACACTGTAGTTGCATTCCGTGTAAAAATGCAGGAATGCTGCTGCCTATAACGTTATGTTGTGAATAAGGAACACAGAAAACAATAGTTTTTTTGCGCTTGCACTGAGCCTGCATTCATCTATCCAGATCAGCACATCTCAAACGAGTCCTCCCGACCTGCGGGCACGCTCCCGCAGCGTGCAGCGGAAGCAAGCCTGCACTGCCGGCAGCGCGCGCCCGCAACTAAGCCTGCACGAGCCGCCGTCCAGCTATGGCGATTCACACAGAAGAGCCATTGTGCCGCCATATAACGACGGCAACTGGTCTTAAAATGGTTAAACGTCGGTTACTATCTGTCAAGGTAAATCTTTCAGGAGAGGTTGTAAAACATCCCATATACATTAAAGGGGTTGTAAACACTCATGTTTTTTCACCTTAATGCATCCTATGCATTACGGTGAAAAACCTTCTGTCATGCAGCAGCCCCCCCGACCCCCCATTTTACTTACTTGAACCTGTTCTCTTTCTCGCCCCAGGTACTGTGTCTCATGTCCTGATTGGATAAATTGATAGCAACGCAGCCATTGGCCCCCGCTGCTGTCAATCAAATCCAATGACGCGGGCACCAGGGGGCGGGGCCAAGTCCTGCTGTCTGTGTCAATAGACGCAGCAGCAGGATACGGGAGCCCATCCGCATGGGTGTCCTGAAGGAGAGCGCTTGAGAAGAGGAGGAGCCATGAGTGCCGCTGAGGGACGCCAGAAGAGGAGGTTAGTATGGGGAACCAACTGCAAAGAGGAGAGAAGTATGACATGTTTGTTATTTAAAAAGAAACAAAAAACAAACAAGGGTTTAGTAACCCTTTAGAGCCGGATCACACAGGGGCGCTGTTTTTAAAACTAATGGAAGTGAATGGAGTCGTCTTAATGTACACGACTGCAGTCGCTCCGACTTCAAAAAAGGTTCCTGTACGACTTCAATCCGACTTGTAGGCGACTTGTACCCATTGATTTCAATCGAAGTCGCCTCCAAGTCGGATCCCCCTTCATAGAGAGGCAACTTAACAGGGAGTCGCCCCTCTGTGAACCGGCTCTAAGGCAAACCCCTCCCACGGAGCTGGTATTTGGTATGAATCATGAGGGGGAACTCCACGACAAATTTTAACTAAAAAACCGGCATGGGTTCCCCTCCAAGAGCATACCAGGCCCTTAGGTCTGGTATGGATTTTAAGGGGAACCCCTATGCCGAAAAAAACGGCGTAGGGGTCCCCCCAAAATCCATACCAGACCCTTATCCGAGCACGCAGCACGGCCGGTCAGGAAAGGGGGTGGGGACGAGCGAGCGCCCCCCCCTCCTGAACCGTACCAGGCCATATGCCCTCAACATGGGGGGGGTGGGTGCTTTGGGGCAGGGGGGCGCCCTGCGCCCCCCCACCCCAAAGCACCCTGCCCCCATGTTGATGAGGACAGGTCCTCTTCCCGACAACCCTGGCCGTTGGTTGTTAGGGTCTGCGGGCGGGGGGCTAATCGGAATCCGGGAGCCCCCTTTAATAAGGGGGCCCCCAGATCCTGGCCCCCCCACCCTATGTGAATGAGTATGGGGTACATCGTACCCCTACCCATTCACCTGGGGGAAAAGTGTCAATAAAAAAAACACACTAGACAGCTTTTTAAAGTCATTTATTAGGCAGCTGCAGGGGTCTTCTCCGCGCTCTCCGGTTCTTCTCCTGCTCTCCGGTGCATTCTTCCTTCTGCCGGCCCCTCCGCTATCTTCTTCCAGCTCTTTTGCTAGCGGGGGCCCGGTCTTCATCGTTGTCTTCTTCCCTCTTCTCTCCTGGAGATGTTGACATGACGAGGTCTTCCGCTGTAATGCAGTGTGAGCAGCACGCAATAATTTATATAGGCAAGGGGCGTGGTCACCGGGTGATGTGACCTGCCCCCTTATGACGTCACAGTCCCATAATGCCCCGGGCTGTGACGTCATAGGGGGCAGGGTCACCGGGTGACATCACCCGGTGACCACGCCCCATGCCTATATAAATTATTGCGTGCCGCTCACACTGCATTACAGCGG
Source organism: Rana muscosa (assembly GCA_029206835.1). Lineage (NCBI taxonomy): Eukaryota > Metazoa > Chordata > Amphibia > Anura > Ranidae > Rana > Rana muscosa. Next base: position 440,289,277 of record CM055127.1, on the reverse strand, counting down.
GGGAGACCTCATCGTGTCAACATCTCCAGGAGAGAAGAGGGAAGAAGACGACGATGAAGACCAGGCCCCCGCTAGCAAAAGAGCTGGAAGAAGATATCGGAGGGCCCGGCAGAAGGCAGAAAGCACCAGAGAGTGGGAGAAGAACCGGAGAGCCTGGAGAAGGCACCGGTGAGTCGGAAGAAGACCCTCAAAGTCGGAAGAGACCCCCGAAGTCGGAAGAAGACCCCCGGAGCTGCCTAATAAATGACTTTAAAAAGCTGTCTAGTGTGTTTTTTTTATTGACACTTTTCCCCCTGGTGAATGGGTAGGGGTACGATGTACCTAATACTCATTCACATAGGGCGGGGAGGCCCAGATCTGGGGGCCCCCTTATTAAAGGTGGCTCCCGGATTCCGATAAGCCCCCCGCCCGCAGACCCCGACAACCAACGGCCAGGGTTGTCGGGAAGAGGCCCCGTCCTCATCAACATGGGGCAGGGTGCTTTGGGGTGGGGGGCCGCAGGGCGCCCCCCTGCCCCAAACACCCACCCCCCCATGTTTAGGGCATGCGGCCTGGTACGGTTCAGGAGGGGGGGCGCTCGCTCGTCCCCACCCCCTTTCCTGACCGGCCGGGCTGCGTGCTCGGATAAGGGTCTGGTATGGATTTTGGCGGGACCCCCACACCGTTTTTGTCGGCGTAGGGGGTTCCCCTTAAAATCCATACCAGACCTAAGGGCCTGGTATGCTCTTGGAGGGGAACCCATGCCGTTTTTTTAGTTAAAATTTGGCGTGGAGTTCTCCCTCATGATTCATACCAAAAACAGGGGGCAGCCTGTCCTGGAGGCGACTTCAAGTCGCTCCAGGTCACGCTGTGGTTCAGGCTCAAGTTGTGTCCAAGTTGCCTCAGCAGAGTCGCGCTCAAAGTCGTGTGGCCCCTGTGTGAACCGGCTCTAAAGCTTCAGTTATGTCAATGGAGGCATACAGTAAACATGCCTAAAGCATTTATGACACATTCTGGATGTGTGTCATTAGTTCTTAGCTTTCCAATCACAAGGAAAGGATCCTAACTTTCCGAGTCTAAACTGCCCCTCCAGCTCCCAGTGCCTGAAATCCTAGTAGACCAGGGAGATGCAATTAGCGGACCTCCAGCTGTTGCAGAACTACAAGTCCCATGAGGCATAGAAAGACTCTGACAGCCACAAGCATGACAACCAGAGGCAGAGGCATGATGGGACTTGTAGTTTTGCAACAGCTGGAGGTCGGCTAATTGCATATCCCTGTAGTAGACTAAAGCCTCATACACACTATCGGATTTTCGTAGGGCTTTTGTCCGAAGGGCGTTGGCCAGGAACTTGTCTTACATACAAACGGCACACAATTGTCGGCCAACAAACACAAAACTACGTGTTTTTTCAGCTCTTTAGCGCCACCCTTTGGGTAACTTCTGCTAATGTTGTGTTGTGGTTAGCATTGCTTCTGAGCATGCGTGTTTGTACTTTGGAGTTTTGTCCGGCGGACTTGTGTACACACAATCGGAAAATCCGACAACACACAGTTGTTGGCGGACAATTTTAAAGCATGCTATCCCACATTTGTTGGCGGAAAATCCGACAACAATTGTCCGACGGAGCATACAAACGGTCGGATTCCCGTCGGATTATTCCGATCGTGTGTATGAGGCTTTAGGCAGGCCATACACGGAGTGAATTTCTTTCCTGCAACCACGGGTTGCAGGAAAGAAATTTTCTTGATTCCCCTATTAGCCAGATTTCTGTGCTGGATTTGTGGGGAGATGATATAAAAAGAGAGAAGTCAGTTCTCAGTTATACCAGCAGCACTTTAAATACATTTCATTATTTTTTATTGTGTACAATAAAAACAACTGGAAAAAAAGGTTTGTTTTTCATAATATGCGCCTGGCATTCTGCTTTCAGTAAGGAAAATATTAGAAAGTAAGCAGCGTGCATTGAAGCGCAGATAAAACCCCTGAGAACCTGCAGGTAGAATAACAGCATTTCTGGGCAAACACAAGCTGTGTTTCTAACCCTTTTCAAAGAGCACCCAAAAGGGAGATAGATCACGCTGACTTATGCATCACTGTCGCCAAAAAACTGATGTCATCTCCTGGCGGTTCACCTGCTCCACCCTCTCATCGCAATCTCCAAAAGGTCCCAAATGTTATCTGGAATTGATCCACATGATTAGAGCATAAAAAGATTTTTCTCTTTAATCCACCTCTCTGTTTCCAATTATATTTAAAAAGGTTGTCTGAAGCACTGGCAACTGTTTCATCTGAGCGTCTTTACCAAAAACCGACAGAAGGCTTTAACCCTGCCTGAAAATATGGCTGCATATTGTATAAAAGAAAATAATTAGCAATCGTGCGTGCGTCTCTGACACGGGTAAATGCAATTAGTCAGGAACACAATTATTCTGTCAAATGCTTCACAGAAGTGATAAACAGAAGCTCGTCCAATAAGAAACCAACAGAAAGTCTTATTCCAATGGATAATCCAATAGAATGCTGTATATCCCCTTTACAAAAAGCCGATGTTGTTCCCTATAAATTATATATATACTGTATATAAATATTTATAAATTATTTAGTATACAATCTCATTAGTAACCATTTATTTAACTGAAGCTCTTGTACATCAAAAAGTTATATTTGATTCTGGATACTAATACACTCACTATGCATGCGTTCACACCGCCAAAAGACGCAGGTGACACCAACACGCCAAGGGTAATCTGATGTGCTGCAGGGACATTATTTCTGAATAGCACACCCATACCTCCCAACATTTTGAGATGGGAATGAGGGACACCTACTACCAAACATATGTAGGCATAGGCCACGCCCCCTGCCACGCCCCCTTAAAGAAGAATTCACCAAAAACAGGTTATTTAAATCCACAGGGGCTTTTTTTAGCACTACAATTCCTTTATATTGGCTTTTAAAATTTACAAATGCAGCAATTTAGGATTTGGCTGAAAGGTTTGGCACTGGGAAACACTTTTTGAAAGATAAAAAGTGCATTTTATATACAGCTATATAGATCAGACCAAAATGAGGGACAAATGAGGAGGAAAGAGGGACTTTGCTCCAGGTCAGGGACAGTCCCTCGAAATCAGGGACAGTCGGGAGTAGGGATGAGCTTCGTGTTCGAATCGAACATACGTTCGACTCAAACATCGGCTGTTCGATCGTTCGACGAAGATCGAACGATTTGGGCCGTTCGCGCCAAATTCGAGTGACGCGAACGGCCCACAATGCACTACGCCATCGCAGTGTCATCCAGGCGCTGTGATTGGCCAAGCATGCACTGTGACCCCGCATGCTTGGCCAATCACAGCGCCGGCAGCGAGGAGAGCAATGATTGGCCACAGGCAGGATGCCTGTGGCCAATTATTGCTGAGGGTGTTTAGTACACGCCCCACACTATAAAAGGCCGCCAGCACGGCGGCCTAGTGTAGTGTGTTCCGGAGCAGGGAAAGACAAGCATAGGCAGGGACAGTGACTTTTATTTCTTTCTTGCTTAACCTGGATTCCTTTAGTTTAGGGAAAGAGAAGGATAGGTAGGGAGAGTGTCAGTGTGTTTTGTGCTTGTGCTATAGTGTGCTTAAAAAAAACATTTTTTCTAGGGACAGAAAACTGTAGGTAGGGAGAGTGTCAGTTTCTTTCACTGTGTAAGTCCTTGTTTCTAGGGACCTGGAAGGACAGTGAGTGAATTCTCCTTGTGCTATATTGTGCTTAAAAAAAAAAAAAATTCTAGGGACAGAAAACTGTAGGTAGGGAGAGTGTCAGTTTCTTTCACTGTGCAAGTCCTTGTTTCTAGGGACCTGGAAGGACAGTGAGTGAATTCTCCTTGTGCTATATTGTGCTTAAAAAAAACATTTTTTCTAGGGACAGAAAACTGTAGGTAGGGAGAGTGTCAGTTTATTTCACTGTGCAAGTCCTTGTTTCTAGGGACCTGGAAGGACAGTGAGTGAATTCTCCTTGTGCTATATTGTGCTTAAAAAAAACATTTTTTCTAGGGACAGAAAACTGTAGGTAGGGAGAGTGTCAGTTTCTTTCACTGTGCAAGTCCTTGTTTCTAGGGACCTGGAAGGACAGTGAGTGAATTCTCCTTGTGCTATATTGTGCTTAAAAAAAACATTTTTTCTAGGGACAGAAAACTGTAGGTAGGGAGAGTGTCAGTTTCTTTCACTGTGCAAGTCCTTGTTTCTAGGGACCTGGAAGGACAGTGAGTGAATTCTCCTTGTGCTATATTGTGCTTAAAAAAAACATTTTTTCTAGGGACAGAAAACTGTAGGTAGGGAGAGTGTCAGTTTCTTTCACTGTGCAAGTCCTTGTTTCCAGGGACCTGGAAGGACAGTGAGTGAATTCTCCTTGTGCTATATTGTGCTTAAAAAAAACATTTTTTCTAGGGACAGAAAACTGTAGGTAGGGAGAGTGTCAGTTTCTTTCACTGTGCAAGTCCTTGTTTCTAGGGACTGGGAAGGACAGTGAGTGAATTCTCCTTGTGCTATAGTGTGCTTAAAAAAACATTTTTTCTAGGGACAGAAAACTGTAGGTAGGGAGAGTGTCAGTTTCTTTCACTGTGCAAGTCCTTGTTTCTAGGGACCTGGAAGGACAGTGAGTGAATTCTCCTTGTGCTATATTGTGCTTAAAAAAAACATTTTTTCTAGGGACAGAAAACTGTAGGTAGGGAGAGTGTCAGTTTCTTTCACTGTGTAAGTCCTTGTTTCTAGGGACCTGGAAGGACAGTGAGTGAATTCTCCTTGTGCTATATTGTGCTTAAAAAAAACATTTTTTCTAGGGACAGAAAACTGTAGGTAGGGAGAGTGTCAGTTTCTTTCACTGTGCAAGTCCTTGTTTCCAGGGACCTGGAAGGACAGTGAGTGAATTCTCCTTGTGCTATATTGTGCTTAAAAAAACATTTTTTCTAGGGACAGAAAACTGTAGGTAGGGAGAGTGTCAGTTTCTTTCACTGTGCAAGTCCTTGTTTCTAGGGACCTGGAAGGACAGTGAGTGAATTCTCCTTGTGCTATATTGTGCTTAAAAAAAACATTTTTTCTAGGGACAGAAAACTGTAGGTAGGGAGAGTGTCAGTTTCTTTCACTGTGCAAGTCCTTGTTTCTAGGGACCTGGAAGGACAGTGAGTGAATTCTCCTTGTGCTATATTGTGCTTAAAAAAAACATTTTTTCTAGGGACAGAAAACTGTAGGTAGGGAGAGTGTCAGTTTCTTTCACTGTGTAAGTCCTTGTTTCTAGGGACCTGGAAGGACAGTGAGTGAATTCTCCTTGTGCTATATTGTGCTTAAAAAAAACATTTTTTCTAGGGACAGAAAACTGTAGGTAGGGAGAGTGTCAGTTTCTTTCACTGTGCAAGTCCTTGTTTCTAGGGACCTGGAAGGACAGTGAGTGAATTCTCCTTGTGCTATATTGTGCTTAAAAAAAACATTTTTTCTAGGGACAGAAAACTGTAGGTAGGGAGAGTGTCAGTTTCTTTCACTGTGCAAGTCCTTGTTTCTAGGGACTGGGAAGGACAGTGAGTGAATTCTCCTTGTGCTATAGTGTGCTTAAAAAAACATTTTTTCTAGGGACAGAAAACTGTAGGTAGGGAGAGTGTCAGTTTCTTTCACTGTGCAAGTCCTTGTTTCTAGGGACCTGGAAGGACAGTGAGTGAATTCTCCTTGTGCTATATTGTGCTTAAAAAAAACATTTTTTCTAGGGACAGAAAACTGTAGGTAGGGAGAGTGTCAGTTTCTTTCACTGTGCAAGTCCTTGTTTCTAGGGACCTGGAAGGACAGTGAGTGAATTCTCCTTGTGCTATATTGTGCTTAAAAAAAAACATTTTTTCTAGGGACAGAAAACTGTAGGTAGGGAGAGTGTCAGTTTCTTTCACTGTGCAAGTCCTTGTTTCTAGGGACCTGGAAGGACAGTGAGTGAATTCTCCTTGTGCTATATTGTGCTTAAAAAATTTTTTTTCTAGGGACAGAAAACTGTAGGTAGGGAGAGTGTCAGTTTCTTTCACTGTGCAAGTCCTTGTTTCTAGGGACCTGGAAGGACAGTGAGTGAATTCTCCTTGTGCTATATTGTGCTTAAAAAAAACATTTTTTCTAGGGACAGAAAACTGTAGGTAGGGAGAGTGTCAGTTTCTTTCACTGTGCAAGTCCTTGTTTCTAGGGACCTGGAAGGACAGTGAGTGAATTCTCCTTGTGCTATATTGTGCTTAAAAAAAACATTTTTTCTAGGGACAGAAAACTGTAGGTAGGGAGAGTGTCAGTTTCTTTCACTGTGTAAGTCCTTGTTTCTAGGGACCTGGAAGGACAGTGAGTGAATTCTCCTTGTGCTTTATTGTGCTTAAAAAAAACATTTTTTCTAGGGACAGAAAACTGTAGGTAGGGAGAGTGTCAGTTTCTTTCACTGTGCAAGTCCTTGTTTCCAGGGACCTGGAAGGACAGTGAGTGAATTCTCTTTGTGCTATATTGTGCTTAAAAAAAACATTTTTTCTAGGGACAGAAAACTGTAGGTAGGGAGAGTGTCAGTTTCTTTCACTGTGCAAGTCCTTGTTTCCAGGGACCTGGAAGGACAGTGAGTGAATTCTCCTTGTGCTATATTGTGCTTAAAAAAAACATTTTTTCTAGGGACAGAAAACTGTAGGTAGGGAGAGTGTCAGTTTCTTTCACTGTGCAAGTCCTTGTTTCTAGGGACTGGGAAGGACAGTGAGTGAATTCTCCTTGTGCTATAGTGTGCTTAAAAAAAAACATTTTTTCTAGGGACAGAAAACTGTAGGTAGGGAGAGTGTCAGTTTCTTTCACTGTGCAAGTCCTTGTTTCTAGGGACCTGGAAGGACAGTGAGTGAATTCTCCTTGTGCTATATTGTGCTTAAAAAAAACATTTTTTCTAGGGACAGAAAACTGTAGGTAGGGAGAGTGTCAGTTTCTTTCACTGTGCAAGTCCTTGTTTCTAGGGACCTGGAAGGACAGTGAGTGAATTCTCCTTGTGCTATATTGTGCTTAAAAAAAAAATTTTTCTAGGGACAGAAAACTGTAGGTAGGGAGAGTGTCAGTTTCTTTCACTGTGCAAGTCCTTGTTTCTAGGGACCTGGAAGGACAGTGAGTGAATTCTCCTTGTGCTATATTGTGCTTAAAAAAAACATTTTTTCTAGGGACAGAAAACTGTAGGTAGGGAGAGTGTCAGTTTCTTTCACTGTGCAAGTCCTTGTTTCTAGGGACCTGGAAGGACAGTGAGTGAATTCTCCTTGTGCTATATTGTGCTTAAAAAAAACATTTTTTCTAGGGACAGAAAACTGTAGGTAGGGAGAGTGTCAGTTTCTTTCACTGTGCAAGTCCTTGTTTCAAGGGACAGAGAAGGACACCTGAAGGTAGCCCTTATTGCTTTTTTCCCATCTCCCTGCAGGCCATCTATTAGAATGTCTGGAAGGCAAACAAGGAGAGGCAGACAGTCAGGAGGCAATAAAAGAGGGCAAGCAGGCTCTGTGTCTGGGGGCAACAGTGCTGGTCGTGGACGCGGTGCATTGTCATCAGCACATGGCCATGGGACACGCTTGTCCTTCTTTTCCGCAGCTGGACATGTTGAGCCACATCATGCCGAAGACTTGGTAGAGTGGATGACCAAGCCCTCCTCCTCCTCCTCATCCTCTCTCACCCAGGCTCAGGGTACTGGCAAAGCAGCTGCCAAAGCGTCCTCTTCCCTGGTATCAATGTCAGACTCACCATCAGTCACTCCTTCCCTAAACCCACCATGTCCTCCTCCTGAGGAGTCCCCCGAACTGTTTGAGCACAGTGTTGGGTACATGCTCCAGGAGGATGCCCAGCGTTTCGAAGGGTCTGATGATGAAACCCAGCTACAGGAAGGCAGTAGGGTGAGAGCAGACAGAGGGGATGCTCAAGAAGGACACCAATCTGGCAGTCATGTTCCAGCAGCTGCAGCATACTGCCAGATTGGCTCCAGTGATGAGGAGGGAGGGGATGATGAGGTCACTGACTCCACGTGGGTGCCTAATAGGAGAGAGGAGGAGGAGGATGAGGAGGAGGCACATCTCCAACGAGACAGGATGCCCTTTGGTGGCCAGCGTAAGGGCAGTACACCGACGGAATCACACCGCAGAGCTCCGCCTGTGCAGGGCGCTGCCTCTGCCCGTCATTCAAAAAGTTCCTTGGTGTGGGCCTTTTTTGAGGCTAGTGCATCAGATCGCACAGCTGCTGTTTGCAACATATGTCTCAAGCGTATATCGCGTGGCCAAAACATCAGCCGCTTGGGTACCACATGCCTGACCAGACATATGTTGACCTGCCATGCAGCTCGTTGGCAAGCCTACCTCAAAGACCCACACCAAAGAACAAAGCGGACCTCTCCTTGCACCGCATCAGCTGGGATTTCCAACCCCACTATAACTTCAGTCCTCTCTGAAACATGCACTGAGAGGAATGAAGGTGTAGAATTAGGTGTGTCACAGCCAAGTACTTGCGGCCACTCTGCTAGCAGTACACCGACGTCCGATTCTAGCAGGCAAATTTCCCTGCCCCAGCTGCTGGACCGTCGAAAGAAGTTCACTCCCAGCCATCCACATGCCCAGCGGTTGAATGCTAGCTTGGCTAAATTGCTAGCGCTTCAACTGCTGCCTTTTCAGTTGGTAGACTCGGCCCCCTTCCGTGAGTTTGTGCAATGTGCGGTTCCTCAGTGGCAGGTTCCCAAACGCCACTTTTTCTCACGGAAGGCTATTCCGGCTCTCTACCGGCATGTGGAAGGCAATGTCTTGGCCTCGCTGGACAGGGCGGTCAGCGGTAAGGTGCATATTACCGCTGACTCATGGTCCAGCAGGCATGGACAGGGACGTTACCTTTCTTTCACGGCCCATTGGGTCACTCTTTTGGCAGCTGGGAAGGATGCAGGACAAGGTGCAGTAGTGTTGGAGGTTGTCCCACCGCCACGCCTCCAAAATGCTACTACTGGTTGTGACACACCTCTCTCCTCCACCCCCTCCTCTTCTTCTTCCTCCATGGCCTCTTCCTGTGGTTTGCCCTATGAACCAGCGGTGCTCCGTAGCCGTTCACGGGGCTACGCAAGTACGCAGGCAAAAAGATGCCATGCCGTGCTTGCGCTGGTGTGTTTGGGGGACAGAAGCCACACTGGGGCAGAGGTCCTGTCTGCTCTGCAGGGCCAGGCCGAGAGGTGGTTGACGCCACGCCAGCTTAAGCCAGGAATGGTGGTTTGCGACAATGGCACCAACCTCCTCTCCGCCCTCCGACAGGGACAACTGACCCATGTGCCCTGTGTGGCTCACGTCCTTAACCTGGTGGTGCAGCGGTTCTTGGGCAGGTACCCGGGCTTACAGGATGTCCTGAGGCAGGCCAGGAAAGTCTGTGTGCATTTCCGCAGATCTTATAATGCCAGTGCTCGCCTGGCTGAGCTGCAAAAGGAGTTGAACCTGCCCAAGAACCGCCTTATATGTGACATGCCCACCAGGTGGAACTCAACGTTGGCCATGCTGCAGCGGCTGCACACGCAGCAGAGGGCCATCAATGAGTACCTGTGCGACTACGGCACCAGGACAGGGTCAGGGGAGCTTGGTTTTTTTTCTCCACGCCAGTGGGGCATGATCAGGGATGCATGCACTGTCCTGGCACCATTTGAGGAGGCCACGAGGATGGTGAGCAGTGACAGTGCATGCATCAGTGACACTGTACCTCTTGTCCACCTGTTGGAGCACACGCTGCGTGGAATAATGGACAGGGCACTTGAGGCAGAACAGAGGCAGGAAGAGGAGGACTTCCTTGCCTCTCAAGGCCCCCTTTACCCAGACAGTGTTCCTTCTGTCCCACCCATCGCACAGGAAGAGGAAGAGGAGGAGGAGGAGGAGGATTGTGTCAACATGGAGGTGGAGGCTGGCACTCAGCATCATCAGCAGCAGTCTTTTAGGGATGATTTACAGTCCCAAGAAACCAGTGGACTTGTACGTGGCTGGGAGGAGGTGACTGCGGATCATGTCGTCCTTAGTGACCCAGAGGACTCCGGAGCGAATGCCTCAGCAAACCTACGCTGCATGGCCTCCCTGATCCTGCAAAGTCTGCGGAAGGATCCTCGTATTCTTCGGATCAAGGAGAGGGACCATTACTGGCTGGCCACTCTCCTTGATCCACGGTACAAGGGTAAGGTTGCGGACCTTATGTTACCGTCGCAGAGGGAGCAGAGGATGAGACAACTCCGGGAGGCCTTGCAGAAAGGTCTGTACAACGCGTTCCCAGAGACTGGGAGGTTACAAACTCCTGGCCCAGGACAACGAGTTGCTGAGGCTTCGGCCAGTCAAAGAAGGAGCGGTGGGGAAGGTGGCCGTCTGACCGATGCGTTCAGACAATTCTTTAGTCCGCAGCCCCAAAGTATGATTGGTTCCAGCAACCATCGCCAGCGTCTGATAAACATGGTGCAGGAATATCTAGGGGCAAGGTCAGACTTGGACACCTTCCCCACCGAAAATCCTCTGGCTTACTGGGTCTTGAGGATGGATCACTGGCCAGAGCTTGCACAGTATGCAATTGAGCTACTGGCCTGTCCTGCATCCAGCGTTCTTTCGGAACGCACATTCAGTGCTGCTGGAGGATTTGTCACGGATCACAGGGTGCGCCTGTCCACCGACTCGGTTGATCGACTGACTTTCATCAAGATGAACCAGTCTTGGATCACCACCAGCTACCACACACCTGATGCTGATATAACAGACTAATTGATTTTAACATGTCACATCCCTTCAAGACTGATGCTGATGCTGAGTGTCTGTGCTGTTATGTTGACTGGCTATCCTCCTCCTCCGAGTCCTCAATGATACGATTGATGATGATAGCTTGGAAGATCATTTTTGTTTATGGGTGCCGCCACCAGTGGCTAAGGCCCAATTTTTCAGCCCCTGTTTTACAGGGGCGTGTAATTACAATTTTTTTAGCAATAATTTGCCATAGGGCTCATTGCTGTGCTCCAAGTACAGTATCTGTGAGGGGTTGGAGTGTTGTGGCACCAGTGCCTAAGGCCCAATTTTTCAGCCCCTGTTTAACAGGGGCGTGTCATTACAATTTTTGAAGCAATACTTTGCAACAGGGCTCATTGCTGTGCTCCAAGTACAGTATCTGTGAGGGGTTGTAGTGTTGTGCCACCAGTGCCTAAGGCCCAATTTTTCAGCCCCTGTTCAACAGGGGCATGTAATTACAATTCTTGATCTAATAATTCACAGCAGGGCCCATTCCTGCACCCACCAAGAGTAACTCTGAGGGCTTACAGTGTTGTGTCAACACCACCACCACCACCAAAGGCCCAATTTTTCAGCCCCTGTTCAACAGGGGCATGCAATTACAATTCTTGATCTAATAATTCACAGCAGGGCCCATTGCTGCACCCACCAAGAGTAACTGTCAGGGCTTACAGTGTTGTGGCACCAGCACCACCATCAAAGGCCCAATTTTTACTACCACTGTTCAACAATTATATGTAATTACAATTCCTGATATAATAGTTGACAGCAGGGCGTTCCAGCACCAACCAAGAGTAACTGTGAGTGCTTACAGTGTTGTGCCAACACCAACAACTAAGGGGCCTATTTCTGCAGAGTATCTACGGCAGGTCTCTACTTTCAAACATCCAACTTACAAACGACTCCTACTTGCAAACGCAAGAAGACAACAGGAAGTGAGAGGAAATCTACCCCTAGGAAGGAAAATTCTCTCCTGTAAGAATTAATATGGGAGAAAGGTGTCTCCTCTGTACTGATGCTTTATCAGCAATCCTTGTTTCAAGAAAAACACCACATTTCAAAAACAGTTGTCATTGGGACGGAAAGTGAGGTGAAATGTTCTGAACAGGGGCACAGACAGCAAAACAAATGTTACAGGGGTGATAACCCTTACCTATGTTTTCCAAAAAGTTTAAAAATAGATTTTTGGGCTGGAGCTACACTTAAACAATGTACCTGTTCAAAATTACAAACAGATTCTACATAAGAACAAACCTACAGTCCCTGTCTTGTATGCACCGCCTGTATACGGCTGTTCAGAGTATATAGGGCCTTTTTTATTTTATGTGCGGGGTTCCCCTTAATATCCATACAAGACCCAAAGGGGCTGGTAATGGGCTGGGGTAGGGGGGGGGGGGGGGTCATGGGGTAGCTATGCCATTTTTCTTAAAGATTTTCATCCATATTACCGGGACCAGACATTACATTAAAGCCGCAAGCAGTTTTAAATGGCTTTTTTTTCCTTTAGAAGTGTCATTTTGTGCAGGGACAGTTCTAAACACGGGAAACACGTGGCACTTCACAGGCATACTTTAGACACCCCCCCGGTTAGATATTTAAAGGAATATTTGACTTTTTTTTTTTCACTTTATGCATCATTAAAATGACTGCTCCCGAAAAACGACCGTTTTTAAAACTTCTTTTTGCATTGATACATGTCCCCGGGTGCAGAACCCGGGTTCCCAAACCCTTTTTAGGACAATAACATGCATAATAGTTGTTATAATTAGCACTTTAGAATTCGAACGTTCGCATCCATTGTATTTAGTAGGGTTCTAATGTTCGTACGAACTTTCGGTCCGTTCGCGGGTTCTGGTGCGAACCGAACCCGGGGGTGCTCGGCTCATCACTAGTCGGGAGCTATGAGCACACCAATGCATCTACAAAGTGCACCTGTTGAACAGTGCATGACAACACAATGGGGATCAATTTACTAAAGGCAAATAGTCTGTGCACTGCTGGTGTAGTTGCTCTAGATCTGAGGGGAACATGCAAGGAAAAAAAAAAAAAACTGTATGATTATTTTTGCTTGCACATGATTGGATAATAGAAATCAGCAGAGATTCCCCATAGCTCCCATCTGTCCCTGATTTCGAGAGACGGTCCCCGGTTTGGAACAAAGTCCCTCTTTCTTCCTCATTTGTCTCTCATTTTGGTCTGATCTATATAGTTTTATATAAAATGCACTTTTTATCTTTCAAAAGTGTTTCCCAGCGCTAAACTTTTCATCCAGATTCTAAATTGCTGCATTTGTAAATTGCAAAAGCCAATATAAAGGAATAGTGGTGGTAAAAAAAAGCACTTGTGGATTTACTGTATTTACTCACTTTTTTACCCTGAAAATAGAGGGTAAACTGTGCCTGCGTGTTATACGCAGGGACCTGTGGAACGTTTTATTTCTGAAACTTCCCTCTTAAAGTTAGGGTGCGTGTTATACGCCGATAAATACGGTAATTGGATTAATTAAAACAATTAATGAAATAAGGTAAAAAACAGCATTTTTTAATAAATAAGACACATAGCATTATAGAACAATGGGGATAGCATGACAATTACAAAGTCATTTCAGCAGCAGGAGGGATGGGGCAGGCACTGACAAGGCTGACAGGCAGGGAGGCAGGGGGGGGGGGGGAGAGAGGAGAGACAGCGGATGGTGAAGACATGTAAACTGACCACGGTGTCAGGGCTCAGCAGTTATGATAAATGTAGTCAGTTTACAGAGGGGGAGGGCAGAACCAGGCAGGATCAGCCAGGTATTTTAGATGAATCAAAGGGCACAAGCACTGTTCTGTTATTCATGCTTTAAAGGAACAGGATAAAACATTTTTTTAGGGTAACAATCACTCTTAGCTGTTAAAATACTGCATCATAAACAATTGCAATGGTTCTTTTTTTATTTTATTTTTTTAAGCTTATGCGTGCCAGCACAACCAATGGTAAGCTCCTTTGGGAAAAAGTGTGACAGAGTGACAACTGGGAAGCAGGGACAGAGCATTGTTATCCTATAACAGGAAGTGCCTTAACTTGAACTTGCATGACAGGATCACCAGGTATTATTTTAACCACTTAAGGACTAAGCCTCTTTCTGAGATTTGGTGTTTACAAGTTAAAAACATTTTTTTTGTTAGAAAATTACTTAGAATCCCCAAACATTATATATTTATTTTTTCTAACACCCTAGAGAATAAAATGGCGGTCGTCGCAATACTTTTTTTCACACCGCATTTGTGCATCGGTCTTACAAGCGCACTTTTTTGGGAATAAAAATCACTTTTTTGAATTAAAAAAATAAGACAACAGTAAAGTTAGCCCAATTTTTTTTATATTGTGAAAGATAATGTTACGCCGAGTAAATTGATACCCAACATGTCACGCTTCAAAGTTGCGCCCGCTCGTGGAATGGCAACAAACTTTTACCCTTAAAAATCTCCATAGGCGACATTTAAAAAATTCTACAGGTTTTATGTTTTGAGTTACACAGGAGGTCTAGGGCTAAAATGTTTGCTCTCGCTCTAACGATCGTGTCAGTACCTCACATGTGTGGTTTGAACACCGTTTTCATATGCGGGCGCTGATCACGTATGCGTTCGCTTCTGCGCGCAAGCTCGTCAGCGCTTTAAATTATTTATTTATTTTTTTATTATTTAATTTACTTAATTTTTTTTATTTTGACACCGTTTTTAAAAAATGAATAACAAATTGGACCACTTCTATTCCTATTACAAGGAATGTAAACATCCTAAAATGCTATAAAAAAATAAAAAAAAATTATGTCATTCTAAAGAAAATAATTAAAAAAAATTACCCTTTAAGACAGTGGTTCTCAACTTTTCTAGTGCCGTGACCCCTTGATAAAATTTCCCAAGTTGTGGGGACCCCTAACAGTAAAATTATTTTTTTAGCGTAGGTTGTCGGCACCCAAGGCAAGACAAGTAATTTGCGCCCCTAACCCACGGACATTTAGCGCTCCCTGAGTCCCTTCCACTCGTACAATATTAAAACTCCTTATGTTACATTTTAGGATGTACCACTCTTTGTTCTCCTTTCTTTCCCTTTCATCTCTCGCTATCCTAATTTCTTGTTTTTTTCCACATCCCTCTCTCTAGCCAGCTCTCTTGTTCTTTCTCTTATTATTTCTCTCCTTTTTCTTTGTTTCTCCCCCTCTTTTCCTATCACTATAATTTTTTTTTTTTACTTTTTTTTTTTACTCCTTGGTGGTGGGAATGGGATCAGTGGCAATGCTGGGGGGAGTTCTGATCAGCCAACTTAGGGGCTCTTGATCAAGGTCATCTGCTGATCTGAGAACTGTAGGGGGGACTTTTAATAGCAACTCTAATCACAGGTAGTGTTACTCACTATGTCTCCGAATTTGTGGTGTCTCGTAGCAGTGACACCTATCCTGAAATCAGGAGATAGGGTCTCCTCCAGCCCCTCCCACTTCCCATTCCTCACCAGTCAGCTGACCTCTAGTCTCTGCCCCCTAGCCATGCTGTGAACTGAATGGGTGGCTGAAAGAGGCTGAGGGGGCGACCACGGGCTCCAGGGACAGCCCTGCTGGGAGGCTGCAAAAAGTGTTGGAGAGCGGTGCGGGCTTCAGGAACAGCCCAGGATTTGGTGACCCCTGGAAAATCATAATTTGACCCCCAGGCTGAGAACCACTGCTTTAAGAGCATTGGGCAGAAGTGACGTTTTGACGTTGCTTCCGCCCTGCAGTGGTATGGACACAGGTGGGGGCCATCTTCCCTTCACTCGTCTCCAGGCCACTGACTGAGAAGGATCCGATCCCCTTCGCCGCTGCTGACGGTGTCGGTAAGCGGCGAAGGGCACTGGAGAGCGGCGGGAGCGTATCCGCCACAGAGACCACTTTTATCTGAAAGAGGACCGCCCGCTCTTGAAGAGGGTTACGGGGGTTATGGTAGCTAGCTGCTACCATAACAACGATATTCCTCTAGTAGCGACGTATAATGACGGCGGGCGGTCCGTAAGTGGTTAATGAAAGTTGCAGTGTTAAGAATATAGAAAATACATTGAAATTTATACAAAAACACACACACACACACACACACACACACACATATATATATATATATATATATATATATATATATATAAAGGCCAGTATGCTGGCCTGAATTTATGGGAGGAGCCCGGGGGGCTATTTAACCAGCCCACTCACCTGCAGTCTTTGTTGGTTTCCTGTGAGCGATACCCACCCTCCCATCCCCCTTTTTAGGGCATTTCTCAAAATTCATTTCTCTCCACAAAATATTCTTTCTAATCTTGGGTATGCCCCCTTATTTTGGCATACCGTCCATCAGATCAGGGCACACTTCAGGTCCATTTCATGTTGTAAGTCTTATGTTAAGTCTATCTATCTTGTTCATATCCGTATCGGATATAGGGCTTCAACCATAAATATATATATATACATATATATATATATATATATATATATAAACAGGTTACACTTACAAGCTCTATGCAATGGTTTTGCACAGAGTAGCCCCGATCCTCCTTTTTTTGGGTCCTCTGTTGGCACTCCTGGCTCCTTCTCTTTTCCAAGTGCCGCCAGAGCAAGCCACTTGGTGGCACTCCTGTGTCCTCGCTCCCGAGCCCCGCTCTGTGTGTCCACCCCCCACCTCCTCACTGACAGTGATTGACAGCCACAGGAGCCAATGGCTCCTGCTGCTGTCTCTAAGCCAATAAGGAGGCAGAGACCCAGGAGAGCAGCCGCTCTCTTGCACATCACTGCACCACGTTCAGTTAAGTTTTAATGGGTGGCTGTGGGGGAAGCTGCATACTGAAGGCTTTTTACCTTCATGCATAAAATGCATGAAGGCAAAAAACCTTTAGCCTTTAGAACTTTTAATTTAGACCTTTACACCCTAACTTTTAGAACTTTTGAATAAAAGGACACTTACCTGTCCTCACCCAGGCTAGTTCTTCAATTACCTTCAGGTTCCCAATGACAGCATCATAACTGTGGGCAGCTGGCTATGCTGCTTGCGGCTTCACACCAGGCTGCCCTCTGCACATAAGCGACCTGCACTGCACTTGGTAAACGGTCCCGCAGTCTTCTGGGACATGTCACATGTCCCAGTAGACTGTGGGGAGGGAGGGGGAGAGGAGAATGTTTGCTTAGATCGCCTAGGGTTTAGGGGTGTGCTATGTACAGAGCACAGAGTTCAGGAGTACACGGCATACAAGTGCAGGGGTGCAGAGTTCAGGGGTGTGCTGTGCACAGTGCACTGGGTTTTGGGGTGCGCTATGCACAGTGTGCAACACCAACCCCCCATAGTTTCCTCGCATCTCTGCTCTTTCCTACCTGGCCCGGCTCTAGTACCTCCCTGTGTAGGCGGTTCTAGTACCAATGTATTTGGCTCTCGTATCTTCCTGTGTAGGCGGTTCCAGTGCCAGTGTATTAGGCTCTAGTACCTCCCTGTGTATGAGTTCTAGTACCAGTGAATTTGGCTCTTGTATCTTCCTGTGTAGGCGGTTCCAGTACCAGTGTATTAGGCTCTAGTATCTCCCTGTATAGGCGGCTTCAGTACCAGTGTATTCGGCTCTCATATCTTCCTGTGTAGGTGGCTTCAGTATCAAAGTATTTGGCTCTAGTACTTCCCTGTGTAGGTGGTTCTGCCTCGCCTTGCAGGGAGATCGTTCTCTCTCTTAGATTCTGGACATCATCCCCGCCATGCCTTACTGTGCATGCTGGGATCTTTTAAATGGGAGCCACTGAAAGCAAAGCTGTCCCTTGGAAACAGAAGTCTTTTGTGTTTACAAGTGACAGTGGGGAGCGGGAGTGGAGGGTGAGAGCCAGAGGTGGCGGAATAGAATTCTGACATGTTTCCAGCTACAGAACTGGATGTGAGGGCCACATGACTAGGCTTGGGGGGCTGGATTCGGCGGGTTTTTGTTTGACATCTGTGGCATAGGGGATATCTGCTGCGGTGCGTTAGGCTCTTGTGTACAATGCGTTAGGGGTCCTGTTCTCAATAAATGGCATCATAGTGCACCGCACATAGTGCACATGCTTTGCCATGCGTTGCCACAATGCACAAGTGTGAATGGACCCTTAACGATAAATAAAATAGAGGGTTGAGAGAATGAAAGACATAAAATAGGGCAGAGTGAGAGAAATAAGGAAGAGAGAGATGACAGAGAGAAGGGAAAGCGACAGAGGCAAATGACAAACAGGCGAGGGAGACACATATATAAGATAGAAAGGCATTTTGCATTACGAAATGATCTGAGTAAGAATATAAGGTTTCATGACCTTATAAATGTACAGTGTATGGTCTCCGAACCCCTGGGGGGATAGCTTATAACATGTAGCTAGATAGACAGATAGATAGATAGATAGATAGATAGATAGATAGATAGAATGCAGCTTTCCCTGTGACTGTTAGTGGCAGAATACTTAACGCGGCATGGCAGAGTACAGACTTTCTGATTAATTATCCTCATACTCATAAACAAATGACTTTCTTCAGATACGGAGCCAATATAGAGGATGATGCACACCATTCTAGACCTGTATGAGATGAAAATTTTCCCTTTGCGACTGCAATAGTAGTTTTAAGCAATTTTATTAAAGCCCCACAACAAATCCAATAAGCATCTTTGCCCACAGCAATGAACAAACAAAGCAACTCATTTTCTTTAAATATTTGGAGAGTACATGGCCTGTATATAAATTCATACATTTTTCATATCCATTTATATTGTTTGTTATAGGGTAAGAGAGGAGGTATTTTTATTATTACTGGTGTATCAGAGAACGTGTATATACAATGAGAAAGATCACATAGCGACACGGTTACAGAACCGATCAAATACAGATGCCAAGCATTTTCAATAGCTGTGTTAATGTTTTATTGGTCTCAGGACATGCCAGGATAAATATAAATATATATTTTTTTCTTTTTCTTCTTAAAGGTGTCAAAAAAGAAAACAAAAAGAAAGCACTCTAAAGACTTACACGGGCAGAAATATGTCAGATCGTTCAACCGCCGACCAACGAAACAGCGTTCGTTTGGTTGAAACCTCGCCAACATTAACCAATCCCAAAATTTTTTTTTTAAAAGAGCAATCGATTTCTTACATAGTGTTGACGTCTCGCATACAAATGGGGTCATCTACTAGTTCCGCTCATGCTTGATACTGTTCAAGAGATGTTTTACGGATGACCTTCACACCAACGAATAGAATATCGTTCATTCGCAAACGATATGACACAATGTTTCCATTTTTTCAAATTGGTCTTTTTCGTTCACAATATCACAATATCGATATCAGGTGTAGCGCCCTCCTCACTCCCCTCTTCACTTCAGCTCGTCTTTCTCTTGTCTAGGGGTACCTTAGAGGGGAGGGAGCGGGGACAGCACGCCTGGTCTTCACCACAGGTGTCAGTGCGGTGTGAGCAAAGTTCATGTTTTACCTTCGGGTCAGTGCTGTGCACCTAGAGCCTCCACGTGAGATTACCTTGAACAATGTCTTGTCAGGAAAAAGCCTCACACCATTAAAGTCCAACACTCCTTTATTCTTCTCGAGTGAACAGCACAATCAGTTAGACTCCCTTAAAGAACAGAACAAACAAGGAGGTGTGGATGCGAGTAGGCCCAGACACAATGAACTCTCCACTTTCCTTCCTGAAAGTGGGTTGCGGTCTCCGAGCGAGGGGGAATTTCCTTCCAGGCGGTCTCCGGTCTCTGGCAATCTGCTGCACCCGGTCTTCAAGTGAGGAGCTCCCCCCGGTCCATTACAGCTTCCGGAATCGGGTTCCCAATCCCTGGGTTCCCTAGGACCTCCTTCCCTCACGGAACTCAGCGTTGGGCACTGAGCTCCAGACCTCCTCTCGAGTACCTCACCCCAGGCTAAAGGTACCTGAGATGGAACACGACCTCCGGCTGTCCTCTAGGCCTAGGCTGTCTAGAGGACCGACATGAACCACCGCCCACAGGCTGAAGGTGCCTGGGACTCTCCCCGTGACAAAGAAGGCCGGCCCCTTTATACCCTCTCCCAGCAAGCACGGCGGGTTCCCTGCCCCACCATACCACTGCCGAGAGAGGACAAAAAGGAGGCCCGGCACACAGCAATGGCTCAACCCCCAGCCCATGGCGACAGCGCCACCTGCTGGGCTGCAGGGAATTACACATCACTGGTGTCTCTGCCAGTTAAATTTACACCCGGGAAAGTACATACCCACTACACAGGTATTACTTGCTGGGTATCAACGAGTAGAAAATTGGCCGATCGTTTGCAGAACGGAAATTTTCGCCCAATTTTCTTATGGTGTATTCCTGCCATAAGGCCATCCATGGAGGGTTCGAACCTCGGCCGGTTCAGCAGGTACCGGCCGAGATTCGAACTATGTATGGGCAGGCTGAATGTACCAAGTTGATCGATCAAATTGGGTACAACCAGTCCGCTGGAATTAACATGCGATTATTGCTAGCGGTTGTATATGTATATTTTTCTTTCCTGAAACCACAGACAGTGATGATGGGGAATCCCCCCCGCCAAGCCACTGTATTCTCCTGGTGGGGACGGATTCCACCTCTGGGAGAATACAATGGCTCGATGAAAGGGATTCCCCGTCAAAACTGTCTGTAGTTTCAGGAAATAAATTTGCCTAGTCTATGGTCGGTATAAGGGCTTGTTTAGATGTGCGGCCAGTGGGGTGGTAAAAGCAGGCAGCCGTGGCAAAAACGAAACCCTGATGCATTCGGTGGGCAGCACTACTGCTGAACACGCCTTATCAAAATTAATGGGGCCATGCCACAGTCACATGCAATGCATGAGGATGCTGTTTGGTGGTTCTGCCTTTTTGTATCTCTTTCATCATCCTGTATGTTCTTTATCTGCCACCCCACCTCCTGCTTGAATGATGCCCAGTGGCATTCAACCCGCTTCTTGTGAGACCAAACAGACATGAACACACCCCTTGCCCTGAGGACTACTGTAGGTGGCATCACAACACTGCCTGTGTTCACTGACGTTGTGTTGCTTGTAGGAACTGTAGTTTTTGAATGGCGCTCCCATTTTAAAAAAACTCTGCATACGAGCACCATCGAAACCTGCTCGGAACCTACCAATAAAGAGAAAGAAAAAGTCCTTGTGGTCATCAATCTACTTCTACACAAAGTAAATAAAATTAACCCCTTGGCGTCGGCCGTATGCAAATATGCGGCCTCTCTGTGCCTGGTGCTTGGCACTGAGGGGCCGCATATTTGCGTGAATTGCTTCCCAAAGAGCTGTGCAGAGAGTGCGCGTGCTGCGCGCTCCTGACACAGTTACGGGCGCCTAACCGAAAGCTCCCTATCGCTCCTTGTGATTGGGAGTTTTCGGATCACGTCACCGCTGCAACAGCCAATCATGGCCGTCACATGCTCTTTATCCCCGCCCCGCCTCCCACGGTGATAAACCTCTTAAAGGGCCGGTGTGAAAAGGTTAAAATGACATGTGTGGAGCTTTGTAGGTGGAGACTGATTATTATTATTATTATTATACAGGATTTATATAGCGCCAACAATTTGCGCATCACTTTACAACATGTGGGCAGACATTACAGTTACTTACAATTCAATACAAAACGTATCAGAGGGCCCTGCTCATTAGACTGATGGCTTTTCTTAGTTCCCAGGGGGGCTTGAAAGTTGACAACATCCTCATCTTTTGTATAGCATTGAATCTGTCACCGAAAATGTAGACCAGTATGTTTCTGGATTCTAGCACTTCCCCTTTCTAAGGGTCCATGCACACTAGGAGCAGCACAAAATGGCAGATCCTCTGAAAGAAAAAGCGGCATAAGGCTCGGTTCACACTGCCACGACTTGGGATCCGACTTGTGAGACCCCAAGTTGCATGATGTGAAATCCCATGTTAGTCAATGAGAGCTGTCTAAGGCTGGGTTTCGTATGGAGCATCTCACAGCAGGGGTCCCTGTTCACAGTTTCAGGTCTGATTTCGGTCCGAATTTTTGGCTGAATTTGGACCTGAAATGGACCAGGAGACACACAGGACTCCTGTGCAATTCACTCAGAATCCGCACCGGAGATGTGTGTACCTCCTGACATGCGAATTGGATGCGGAAATCCGCATCCAATTCGCAATAGTGTAAGCCCAGCCATAATTAGCACTACTGAAGTCGCTCTGACTTTAGAAAAGGTTCCTGTAATACTTCAAGGCCACTTCTATCCGACTTGTGACCATAGACTTAATGAAAGTTGCTTCCAAGTCGGATCCTAATCTATATTGATGTGATTTGGAACTGACATTACAGGAAGATTACCCCGGCATGTCCAAAAGTCACTTAAGTCGCATCAAGTCACATCAAAGTAGTACTCAAGTCACCTGGCGATGTCGCACCGTAAGTCGCGGTGGTCACGGCAGGGTCACGGCAGTGTGAACCAAGCCTAAAAGCTTGAATCGCACATGAGCTTAGGAGAGTCTATAAGCATTTGCTTTATAAGTGTTTTTTCCCCCCCAAAACATTCCCCTCTGCTCATTTTTCATTATAATCAATTTACACTTGAAAACCTGAAACGCTCCTAAACGCTGCATTTAGCATTTTTTATGCTTGAAAACTTTTCTCAAAAATTCATTTTTTTCTGCCTCTAAAATCTAGTTTTCAAATTTGCCTCATGGACACATAGGATAACATTTAGCTGCTTCTACAGGCAGGAGAAAAAAAATGCAAAACTCCTGTAGAAGCAGCGTTTTTTAAGCCCAGTGTGCATGGACTCTAAAGCCTCGTACACACGATCAGAATTCCATCGGACAAATCCGTGGAATTTTGTGCGAAGGGCGTTGGCCGTGAACTTGGTACGCATACAGACGGCAGAACTTTTTCAGCCAACATACACAAAACTATGTGGTTTTTCAGCTCTTTAGCGCCAGCCTTTGGGTAACTTCTGCTAATGTTGTCTTATGGATTTTGTACTTTCGATTTTTTTCCGACGGACTTGTGTACATACGATCGGATAATCCGCAATCATGCCTTCAACATGGGGGGGTTTGGTGCTCTGGGGCAGGGGGGCGACCTGTGGCCCCCCCAGCCCAAAGCACCCTGTCCCCATGTTTATGGGGACGAGGGCCTCTTCCCGACAACCCTGGCCGTTGGTTGTTGGGGTCTGCGGGCGGGGGCTGATTGGAATCCGGGAGCCCCCCTTTAATAAGGGGGCCCCCAGATGCCGGCCCCCCACCCTATGTGAATGAGTATGGGGTACATCGCTTCACTATGCCCACAAGCAAAATGGAAAATCCATATATCGATTTATATAAGTGTTTCTTTTATACGAAAATGGACGGGGGATGCTTTTAATCGCCAGAAGAGTGAGTACTAAACTCTTAACTTTAACCACATTGAATGCAGCAAAAAAAAAAAAAAAAAAAACAATCGGCCGCAGAACCTCCGCTTTAATGCGCACTTTCTACATAAGTAGCAGACCTATGCTCGCAAGCTCCCCCTAATGGGCAATATTGTACCTGTGTCCCGTTACTATCAGTTCTAGTCAGCCTTACTAAGTTCAGTGTACAGATCCTTCAGTAGTAGGAGTCTTCGCTAGCAATCGTTGGTGCACATAACATTTGTAATCCAACAAGTATGGGAAAGTCAGAAACAACATCCGAAGTAATTACCAATGTATATGACTTGCAGCCGACACAGGCGCCAATACTTTAAATACACTGCCACTGCAGGATGCAATGTGTCCTTGCACATGGCGTGTTAACTTTCCAAAAAAACAATGGTGGCAAGTCTATAAGACCCACCTCCCTGCGATTCAGTTATTGTCCTTGGGCAGGTGCCCTTCTCACCAAACAAGGCCTCGGCTCTCCAGTATGCTCAGCAACTTGCAGTCTCCGATCCTCCGCACAGCCGTAGTAGGTGTCGATGGATGGACGACTCTGGTTGATGTGGAGTGTGAGCTGGACACCCCAGATGAGGATCCCTCTCACGAGATTATACAGGCAGGTTCTGGCGACGGTGGGCCCAGGCTTCTTGGGCCTAGACACACTGGAAGCCGGCCTCAATGCAGGCTTCCTTCTTGATAGATGGCCACGTCCCAAGAGACAGAATGTAATTCCGCCCTTCCTTTAAATAACCTCTCCCAGCAGGCTGTGCGGTGATGCAGTGCACCCTGGTAGCACAGCTGCATTGTGGGTAGCTTAGTCTGATTCACAATGCATTGTTTTAATATCATTGAAGCGAGTAAGTTACTGCAATATAACAAATTAAACACTGGAGGGAGCGAAGTTCCTTCTCAATTGTCAAACTGTAGTCTATATCTACATTGCAAAGTGGAACCTTGCTACACGAGGCTTAAAGCTTTATAAATGTTATAAAAGTTTCACTGGAGCTAGAAAGAGGGGTAAGCACAGGATCATGTAGCAAGGTGAAGCAGCCCCACACAGATGGAGGAAGTGCATGGTAATGAAGGAAGACTGATGAACCTAGATGCGTTAAATTCAAATAAAGATTTAGGAAAATTTAAAAGACAATCTGACTAGCACAGCTGCTATGTAATCTGGATAACAATAGCTGAGTGATTTTACACATTGCTTAGAATTGTGCTTTAAAACCCAAGAGACTAACATGACTCGAAAAACCCCCCAAAAAGTTGAAAGGATTCTTCTCTCTAGGTCAGGCTGAGGCAACCTGCTGAACCCAGCAGAGTGTTGGAGAACCACAGATTTCAGCCACAGCTACCAGATAAATAGTGCCAGGATTATTGACAGAGAGGGGACAAAACTGTGAGAAAGCGTGTCAAATCAAGCAGAGCACATTCCTTTCAGATCTGCAGGTCAACAGTCAAGCAAAGAGTGGACAAGTGATCAATCATCCACACTGGCCATTTAACGGAAATAAAAGGGGGCTCAATGAAATTAGAACGAATCTGCACAAAACACTAAGGAACCTGGACATTGAAGATAAATTCATTGTACTTTACCTCATCTCCCATTGGCTCACATAACTGAAGGTCATGGAGGCAAGACAGCGAGCAAGCCAAGTTAGATTAGGACCGGTCATAGGCTCATGTGTTACCTGAAGCTTTTAAAGACATTCCCAGCACTGCCAAAGAAAATCCCACACTCTTGCTTTGTTTTAGGACAATTGGGGAATCCATAGGGGTTACAGCAGTAAATGCTCAGGTATTGTAGGGATTCTAGCTCCTGTTTGTTCTTGAGAATTTGCAGATGGTCACCAACACAAAAAAAGCTGCTGAACAAAGTCAAGGCTCTATAAGGAAAATATGGGGCTGAAATCAAATAAAGAATGTGACGCTTATACTGCTATTTTGTCTGCTGCACGTTGTCTAGTGTTAGTAAAAAGCATATTGGGAAGGCCTCACTATAATAAATATACAATGCCAATCTGTCATACTAAATATAAGGATAATGAAAGCTTCTGACATGAGTAAATGTAACAGTTCAAAGTTCACTGGGTGCATATATTCCAGCTTTGTTCAGTGTGTAATAATAGACACAGTGGGGTTGATTAACTACAACTGGAGAGTGCAAATTCTGGTGCAGTTTTGCATAGAAACCAATCAGCTTCCAGGTTTCATTGTCAACGTTTAATTGAACAAGCTCAAGTTAGAAGCTCATTGGCTATTATGCACAGCTGCATCTACATTTGACCTGACATTTGGCTAATATTGTGGCCTACAGTGTACATTTTAGAGCAACCGTCTGTTCTATGTCAGTTTTCCTATGGCCTCCATAATTCCTCCAACACGACTACCATCTTCCTGCTGCAAACCTTAAAGTGGTCTTACAATGCTATAAAAATAAATAATAGCTAAAGCTTCTGAAGAAGATGGTTCTCCAGATTGCCACCAATGGCCAGCCATGTGACCACTGCACTAAATTAGTCACAAGGTCGTTTCCAAATGTGAAATTTAGCTTAAGGGCAGTGCTGCTAATTGTTTAGTTCCTCAAGCCTCTTCAGCAGATACCACAAGATCAATCGATCTGCAACCATGAATTGTTGTAGCAGGAGGGACACAGAAGGTTAGACATGAGTTTATGCTATAGGTTCAATAGAAAGTAGACATGTACTCCTTTTTTGAACAATTAACATTAAAAGTCCTGCCAAAATGCAGGCACCATAGGAAACTACTTTTTTTAAAAGCTCTTAATGGGATTTTCTACACTATGAGCTCTTTTTGCTTTCTCCATGGCCTTTAACTATTGATCTATGGGGAGGCTGAATACTGAGAAGACCAAGAGAGGCTTAGATTACTATACCTTGTGCCTTAAAGTAGTGGTTCTCAACCTCAGTCCTCAAGTACCCCCAACGGGCCATGTTTTCAGGTTTTCCTTTACTTTGCACGGCTGCTTTAAATCAATATCAATGATATGGTATTGTTAAGAGCTATTTTATCTAAGGAAAGTTCCCAAAACATGGCCCGTTGCGGGTACTTAAGGACTGAGGTTGAGAACCACTGCCTTAAAGAATCAATTTTGGTAAGGTATGGATTTGCACTTCACTGCATGGCTGGTATTACTGTTGAGAAGATTGGAAGCGAGATTTATGATTACCATATTTTGTGCCTTAAAGGTCCTACCTCTGGTAAGGGGTTAGTACACATTAAGCTGGCATATGGTGTGGGAATCACAGGTCTCCACTTTATTATTGGTTGAAATGTGTGCATGATTTATATATTCATATGGTTTGCATTAATAATCTTTACCATGTCACACTATTTTGAGTAATTTTCTTTTTAGTTATACCGAGAGGAGGAACACCAAGGGTTGTTGATCCGCCGACCTACCTGGAATGGAATGATATGCAGTTTTCATTTGATTATTTGGTAAGAGGCTCCACAAGTGGTGAGTGGAGACTTTGCCACTGGTGGTGCACTGATGTTGCTATATTCACATGTGAGCACAATATAGATATGTTTGTTTCTATTTATTTATAAAATACTACACTATATGAGTTTCTTTTGGGTTTCACATGTGATGAGTTGAAAATATTGGGAAGCAAAGGTGAACAAAGAAGAAGACACAGCTGGTAGTTTTGACAATTTATTGGACCCATTTGGCATAAGTGGACTGGAAATCTGGTAAGAGGCTTGGAAAGTCATCTGCAGCAGTGGCGGCCCGTCCTTTATAGGCGCCCGGGCGCCGCCTCCTCTATCCATGCCATCCTCTATATGAAAAAATAGAACTCATGCTATGAATGTATCTATCTACGGCTGCCGCAGCCACCCCCTATTCATGCGTCCGGCCCCTTTCAGGATGCCGAACGCGTGAATTACAGCGGCGGGGGTGTTTTTTTTAAAACCATGGGGGGGGGGTCTCACTGTTTGCCACCCCCCAAAAAAATGACCATGGCCGCCACTGATCTGCAGTATATTACTCAAATGTTATTATTGTTCCTGAAGCACTGGGCATTCTCTTGAAATTACTATGTAGTTGACCGACCGCAAACACCTTCCCCCTTCCCCACTTCTTAGGCAAGTATAAGAAGGCATACAGGCAAGTCAGTGTTTGGGGTAAACAAACTAGAAAATTGCCCAGGGCTCCACATTCCTAAGGGCCCGCATGAGCTGTGAGCCATGAGCCAAGTCTGGGCTCTGGCTGGGCCACTCAAGGACATTCACAGAGTTGTCCCATAGACACTCCTTTGTTATCTTGGCTGTGTGCTTAGGGTCGTTGCCCTGTTGAAAGATGAACCTTCGCCCCAGTCTGAGGTCCAGAGTGCTCTGGAGCAGGTTTTCATCAAGGATGTCTCAGAGCATTGCTGCATTACTCTTTCCCTCGATCCTGACTAGTCTCCCAGTTCCTGCCACTGGAAAAACATCCCCACAGCATGATGCTGCCACCACCATGCTTCACTGTAGGGATGGTATTGGCCAGGTGATGAGCGGTGCCCGGTTTCCTCCAGACATGATGCTTGCCATTTAGGCCAAAGAGTTCATTCTTTGTTTCATCAGCCCAGAGAATTTTGTTTCAAATGGTCTGAGTCCTTCAGGTGCTTTTTGGCAAACTCCAGACGGGCTGTCATGTGCCTTTTATTGAGGAGTGACTTCCGTCTGCTCACTCTATCATACAGGCCTGATTGGTGGAGTGCTGCAGAGATGTTCGTTCTTCTGGAAGGTTTTCCTCTCTCCACAGAGAAACACTGGAGCTCTATCAGAGTGACGATCTTGGTCACCTCCCTGGCTAAGACCCTTCTCCCCCGATCATGCAGTTTGGCCAGGCGTCCCGCTCTAGGAAGAGTCCTGGTGGTTCCAAACTTCTTCCATTTACGGATGATGGAGGGCACTGTGCTCATTGGGACCTTCAATGCTGCAGAAATGTTTCTGTTCCCTTCCCCAGATTTATGCCTCAATACAATCCTGCCTCAGAAGTCTAAAGGTGTGTGCCTTTCCAAATCATGTCCAATCAACTGATTTTTACCACAGGTGGACTCTAAATCAGGTTGTAGAAACATCTCAGGGATGATCAGTTGAAACAGGATGCACCTGAGCTAAATTTTGAGTGTCATGGCAAAGGCTGTAAATACTTATGTACATGTGATTTTTTATTTTTTTATTTTTAATAAATTTGCAAAGATTTCAAACACGCTTCTCTCACGTTGTCATTATGGTGTATTGTTTGTAGAATTTTGAGGAAAATAATGAATTTATTTTGAATAATGATGTCTGGTGCAGACATCACATCTGGTGTGCAGCATTGAGCAGCAAGAAGGTGAGCAGGGTCCAGACTACAGCAGAGCAACTAGCAGAGGGCACACATGGTGTGCAACATTGGAACACTATACCAGGTGAGCGGGCACCGGAAAGAGAGGACTGAGCGGCAGAAGATCAGCATTGCTGGGGGACCAGAGCAGTAGAAACTAGCAGATGTCATGTAGGGTAAGAGCGTGGGAGCAATATAGCAGGACGTGAACAGGGACCAGAGAGAGAGAAAGATCAGCAAACCAGAGGACCAGCAGAGCTGGGGGTTATTACTGAGTGGGGGATCTGCTGAGTGGGGGTACTACTGAGCTGGGGTTCTACTGGGCCCATTTAAACCAAATAGAAAATCAACACATGCAGGGCATTTGCCAAGCTTCATTAAAGCATCACAGAAGCAACAAAAACACATCATAAAAGCAGGATGAAGCGGTAGGCACTTTAATGTGTGTTAGAGTTGAAGCAAATGTAAATGAACCCTAATTGTGTAGTATTCCAGGTTTTGATAACATTTGTATTCATAAAAGGTAGTAAAATCAAAAAGATAGAAAGACACAAAGGAGCAGAGCATTGTTTTCTCTTTGAATGAGTCATGTCATAAGGCCTGCAGTATTCCAGCCAAGGTGGCCCAAATTTGTTTCTTGCCAAGGGTCCCAATTTATCTAAAACTGGCTCAGCATACAGGTTCACTTAACGACTCCCCTCTCATTCCCTGACAATCAGCATTTAATCTATTAAATGCATTTGCCGAACAAGGGAGAAATATCCTAACATCTTTAAATAAACAAAGAAGGACCATCTCTTGTCCAAAAGTCAGTCCAATATGTTCCATGGACAGAAATACAAAAATTAGAAGTTTTCATAATGTGCGTCAAACTGAAGAATGAGATATTTCAAAATGGAGAAATCTTTTGGCAGTTACCTCAAGGAGCCTGTACATTCTAAGGATTTGCAAAACAGTAGAAAACCACATTTAGAAACAAATACATAGTGTTAAACTGTAGAAAAACAATCATTAAAAAAAAAAAAAAGATACCTGGAACATCAGTAAACATTTCCCCGAGCACCGACACAGAGAAGGGCAGCTCCATCTCTTTAAGTTTCCTCAGGACTTTAAAGAAGGTCTCCGGGTCTTTATCATGCTCCCTCAAAAACAAAGGAGAAAACATGTTTACTTAGGAATATCCACAAGAGACATGAGGTTTTGTTCTAAGGATATCATATTTTGGTTTTGGGGGCTGGAGGTATTGCAGAAACATTTAAAGCTTTGCCCCGTAGCCCTGGCTATGCTCTGAAAGACTGTGGAGAGGGTTCTAAGTGTTCTGTTGCTGGGAGCCATTTTCTTTTGATCATTACACAATTAAGTTTTCCCATAGTGTCTGTCAGAGTTCACATGGCCATCTCAGCTACTGCCCAGATCTTATAAGGCTTGTTTCCATGTTCACAGGATATTCCTCTCCAGGTAATAACTGTGCTCAGATCCGCAGTGGACACCCAGGCACTTTGTTTGTGTTGCTCTCGGCTACTGTTTGCAGTTTCAGAGAAGTTAAAAGGAAAAAGAGTTTTAAACGCAGTTTTAAGGAATAATAAGCATAGATGTGCAATATCCACTTTGTAGCTTTTACTATAGCTAGAGAGTTGCTTCCAGTTCTAGTTCAAAGGAATGAGAGGGAATACAATCCTTGTTAGACAGATGTGACCAGAGGTGGGGAGATCAGTCGCCAAATTTAAGGAAAGAAGATAACTGCAGAACTGTATTTTAAAGTGCAATTATACGCAAAAGGTATTTTCAGTTTTTTTTTTTTTTATGCTGGCATCTCTTGATGGTAGTTTTTGGTGGAAGACTGTAAAGCTGGCCAGGGCATGGCTAAGGTTGGGCACCCAGGACACATGCCTCTCATCTTCTGTAGTATGTCCTGGGTGCCACCATGATCACCGTGATCTCTAGCAAAAGACCTTAGAGCTGAGGGAAGCTGCTCCTAGGCTCCTCCATGTCACAAGACACAACAGGAAGGGCAGGGCGGGGGGAAGAAAATCTCTAGGCATTCTATTGTATATTTGAGGTCTGAAAGTTCAGGGAGGAAGGAGGGATTTGTAAGGGGGATGCAATAACATGGAGGTAACAGGATTTGTGGTGGAAGGGGATATGTGTACTGGGATGAGGGGATTTGGAGGTAAGATAATTTGTGCTGGGAGAAGTGATTAAAGCAGAGTTCCAGACTTTAAAAAAAAAAAAAAAGACCTGTGTTGTTTGCCACGTATGCTATACCAAATGGGATTAGTAGTTAATGTAGGTTTTATAAATGTTTATTTTTTTTAAACTCACTTTGCTGCTCTCATCTTTAGTGTGGGCATCTGAAGCCCACTGGTATCTCCTTCTGCTATACGGCGCTGCTGGCTACCCAGGCCAGGATGCACCTCCCGATCTCACGCATGCACATATCGTACAAAGCGCAGCAATGCTACAAGCGATGGATGCCCATTAAATCTTGGGATTGATGACTCTCATATCCCAGGAGCCAATGGGCGGGCGGGCGGGCGGACATAACGTACCTCGCCGAGGCGAAGGACTGCGCAAGTGGAGAATTTACAAGATAAAAAAGGTATTTGCACTGCAGGAAAAAAAAAAAAGGCCAAGTAGATAAGAGAAAGAGATCACGAACGTGGGGGGGGGGGGGGGTTGATAAAATGCCTGGAACTCCACTTTAAGGGGGAGGGAAGAGAAATCTTGCTGGAAGGGGATTTTGGGGGGGAAGGGAAGAGGATTTGTGCTGGTTCAGGAATTTTAGGAACGATTTGTTAGGAGGATGGATTTGAGGGGGTGGGGGAGAATTTGTTCTGGGAGGGGGGGGGCTTGAGAAAGGGGGGGTGTGTACTGGGAGGGGGGATTTGTACTGGGAGGGGGGATTTGGGCAAGAAGATGATTTATCCTGGGACATGTGGTTTGGAGATGGGGAGGATTTGTTGCTAAGCAATTCCTGAGTATTTTAATTTTAATTGCAGATCTTATTTTAGGTAGGCTCTGACAAAGTGTTAGCTCTTTTTTCATTGTGCATAAAAGCATATGTAATGGAAGCATTTTTTTTTAAAACTTATTGTGCTGAGGTTTATACATGTTTGTGAGACTCTTGCTTGTGGCACAGCAATCAAAGCATATTATGGGTACAGCCAGGGGCGGCCCATCCATTAAGGGCACACGGGTGGGTTTAAGCACCGGTTAGAGCCAGAGGCTCCAATAGGCTTCAAAATCGGGTGGACTCAGGGCGCAGAGAATGCAAACGGAGCCCACCCGGGTGTGTTACAATAGAAAATGAATATTCACTATTTTAACTCTGACCCTCCTACCGGCCAATCAGGAAGCGGGTCATGAGACCTGTCACCCGATTTGCTAAAAGGACAGGCGATCCTATTGGACGCCTAGGAGGAGGGGAGGAGTCGCACAGCCGCAGCTATAGAGGAAAGGACACATACAGGAGCTGCTGCCCTATGCCCGCCGCCTGATGCCCACCTGTATGTTTTATATATATAGATATATATATCTATATATATATATAGATATATATATCTATATGTATATATATATATATATATATATAGATAGGTATATCTATATAGATAGATATACAGTGGAACCTCGGCTTGCGAGTAAGGCGTTTAACGTTTAATACGAGCACTGTATTTTAAAAAATCGTGAGTCGTTTTGCGAGTGTTGTCTCGCAAAACGAGTATGATTCAGGCCAAAACGGTGTGCAGTACCGCTTTTGGCCTGAGGTGGGGCGCTGGAGGAGGAGAGCCAAACGTCGCCGATCGGCGCCGTTCAGAAATGCACGGAAAGGCCCGAGGACAGCACGGCTGACCTTGGCAAATCTCAGGTAGGAAGTCTTTCCGAGGTTTGCCGAGGTCAGCCGAAGTGTCCTTCCGCCTTTTCGTCCTTTTCCGAGGCTCTCCGGCACCCCCGCCGCATGCAGTATTGCATCCCATTGAAGTCAATGCGGAACAAATTATTTTCGTTTTCCATTGACTTCAATGGGGAAACTCGCTTTGATATGCGAGTACTTTGGATTACAAGCATTCTCCTGGAACCGATTATACTCGTAATCCGAGGTTCCACTGTATTTGATAATGTAATAAAATGTATACATTATTGAATGTATATTTTAAATGTAAATTTAGACATTATATAATGTTGTTATTGTAGGTTATATTTTGGATACACAGTCTAGGAAGGGGTCATTTTTGGACTCAGATTTTTTGGCCTCAGTGAATTATCTTTAAGCAATTTGTTTCAGGTCTTCTAATTTGGTAGTAGCATTCAGGTGGCGATATTTACCAGCATACAAAATGACTTTAGTTGCTCTTGAAAATATCCTTCAACGCTCACTGCCGTAATTAAAAGTTACGAAAAGTCACCTTGAGAGCAGGATAATAAAAACAACAAACAAAAAGTTCTGCAAAGTTCTTGAAAAACTTTCAGTCGGTGAAGGTCAAGTCGTGTATAAACACACATGCACACAAAACACCTCGAAATTCTCTGGCTCTGCCGGGCTTAGATTGCACTCCTTAGGTGAGGTATTAGCAAAGCTTATTTATTTCCATTTCCTCAGCTTTATTTGCTCGTTCCCCTGTGATCAAACTGATTTCCATGATGTGCCTCTTCTTAATTTTAATACCCGTTTTGCTCATCATATAGACACAAGCATTTGCTATGAAATAATGAAACCATTTCAAAGACTAGTGAAAAAAAAAAAAAACAACAAGAGAGAAGTAAACTTCTCTCTCTTTTTTTTTAATTAACTGATGTGCGGCCCTGCATGTATAGACGGATATATTTATGTATATATAAAATTCGAGGGAAGGAAGGTTAATTAACATAAAAATCTCGCTAGTTGAGATGCTGAATTTTGCATTTTCTCCAGCCTCCAGTAAGTAGTTTGATTTCCCCGTAATGACCCAGTTCTCCTAATGAGTAACATTAACCCCTGGCTGTAGCTGTCCAGGACTTAATTGTCAACTAAAGCTGAAATAGGAGTTTGTCGATGTGCAGGTATGTGGTATATCAGCTAATTTTACTCCTATCCTCTAATAAATAAATCTGTTGCCAGGGCAACTAGGACCCTTTTATCCCTTATTTGAGGGAAAAATTGGATTTTCACGCCAGGCTTTTGTAGAAGCAGGAGCAGAGAAGGGCTTATTCCAGTAACTGCGGATCAAATGTGAAGGGTTGGGAGGAAAAGTTTCTTTGTTACCCCCCTAAACCAGATTCTTACTGTCAGAGTAAAGAAGGGGGAATCTAGTTGTCATGAGTGAGAGACAACACATTCAGACATGAAGCCGCTAGGGTTCAGTAGCTCATAACAACCAACCAGAAATCACCACCATTACTTTGCCACCTCTAAAGATGCCCACAGAAAGGATGGTGGTACACACTAAGTTTTTTTTTTTTTTTAAACCCAGCGGGCGAGAACACACTGGTCAGCGCTCTCAGCCATTGGCGGAGAGGGCTGATCGAATGCAGATTGGCAGACCTTTTTCAATCATGCCCTTTCGACTGAAACTGGCCAAACAGCCGGCATCGGTTGGACCAGCTGCCATACACACATACTGAATGTCGGCTGGTTTCTATTGAAAACGGCCGATGCCGCCCGATATTCAGCCCACGTGTACAGCCCTTTAGCCTCTCTATGCTTTCAATGGGACTTCTACCTGCAGCTAATCACCAGGAACCCCTGTTGGGTCTCCCACACTTAATCATTAATTCGAATGAGGCCTAATGACACCAACAATGGGTTATGTAACTAGGACAGAATGGCACCACAACTTTCACACCTACCAACCTACTCTTAAGCCTGTACACATGGGCTGAATGTTAGACGGCATCGGCCGGTTCAATAGGAACCGGCTGACAATCGGTCAATGTGTACTGCAGCCGGTCCGACAGAAGCTGGCCAGAAGGGGCCTGACCAAAAATGGTCTGCTGATCGGCTCCCAGTCGTTGCCCGCAGCTAACAGAGTGTTCTGGCGAGGGGGGCCCTCCTGCCAGAACACAAAACAGCAGGGCAGATCACTGCACTAACATCAGATTGTTAGTACAGCGGCTCTGACCTGAGCTGTCAGTTTATTTTCCTTCAACCCGTCGAGTTGAAGGGAAAAAAAACTAGCAGTATGTAGTATGCTTTAGACAATCAACATTTACACATTACATGGTGATTGGATTAAAAAAAAAAAAAATGTCCCAAGGCCGGCCAAACACAGAGTGAATCTCTTTCCTGCAACTGCGGGTGCAGGAAGGAAATTTGTTTGATTTCCCCATTAACACAGACAGTTTGATGCTGGAAGTTCTCCTGCTGGCCACGGTCTTCTCCCAGTGGGTGGGTGGGGGAAGCCATCCCTGCCGGGAGAAGATAGTGATTATTGCTAGTGGCCATAGCAGCTGCTAGTAATAATCGCAGGTAAAACCAAGCATGCTGATTGCACCCAAGTTGATCAATCAATCAACTTAGTACATTCAGCCTGCCCATACACGGTTTGAATCTCGGCTGGTTCCTGCTGAACCGGCCAAGATTCGAACCATGTATGGCCTTGCCCAAGCTGTGAACATAAATATTGGGGCATCTTTGTGACACTTTAGGAACTGAAGAAGTGACTTGGTAAGCTACAAAACGTCTTCAACATTACAGAACAAGTGCAGTTGAATATGGCTGACCTGGATAAATGAGAACCTTCTCAGGTAATCTCGAATAATGTGTGCTAAAATCTCTGTAATGTATAAAACTGGACCCCCCATGTGTTTTCCTGAGCATTTTACTGTGCAGTAAAGTGCATTTTAACTCCGGTGCATGTTCAGAAATGCGCTGTTCACACCTTAGCATGGGTGCTGCAATACTGTACATTCAGTATGGTTGCACTTGCTTTGCACAGGATGCAGTGAAGAGCATCTTTCTAGGGCACTGCCCTGAAACTTCACACTGAAAACTAGAAGGATTTCTGACCTCTGGAGTTTTGCACAAAAGTGAAAGAGCCCTTATTAGTAGATGTCAGAGGATGGTGCGGGAGAGCAATAAAAGATAATCAGGTCTGTAAAACCGGTGAAGTAAAGTAATGTTTTCTTTGGATTTGAAAACAAGTCAACTATGGTGTTCACATCCAATATAGGTTTGAAAATGTATGCTTCAAAACACGTGTTGACATATTTTCAATGCCAACCTAACAGAAATATACAGATCATGAATGCCATTATCATTACTGTAAAATATTTAAATCCAAAGTAATGGACAACAATGGAAACCTCTGCCTTCAGAGAATGATACCACACTGTCTTATAACTTGTCACTTGAAAAAGTGTATTACCTACACACCCACAAAAACATATATTAAACACTTCAGCCCCGGAAGAATTTACCCCCTACCTGACCAGAGCATTTTTTGCGATTCGGCACTGCGTAGCTTTAGCTGACAATTGCGCGGTCGTGCGATGTTGTACCCAAACAAAATTGACGTCCTTTTTTTTACCAAAAATAGAGCTTTCTTTTGGTGGTATTTGATCACCTTTACAAAAAAGGAGCGAGAAATTCGAAAAAAAAAGCAATATTTTTTACTTTTTGCTATAATAAATATCCCCCAAAAAAATATAAAAAAGCAAATTTTTTCCTCAGTTTAGGCCGATATGTATTCTACATATTCTTGGTATAAAAAAAAATTAGCAATAAGAGTATATTGAATGGTTTGCGCAAAAGTTATATCGTCTACAAAATAGGGGATAGATTTATGTCATTTTTATTAATAATTTTTTGGGAGTAATGGTGGCGATCTGCGATTTTTATCGGGACTGCGACATTATGGCGGACACATCGGACACTTTTGACACCATTTTGGAACCATTGTCATTTATACAGCGATCAGTGCTATAAATAGCCACTGATTACTGTATAAATGACACTGGCAGGGAAGGGGTTAAAAACTAGGGAGCGATCAAGGGTGCATGTCCTAGGGAGTGATTCTAACTGTGGGGGGATGGGCTACCACTGACATGACAGCGATCACTGCTCCCGATGACAGGGAACAGTAGATCCCTGTCATGTCAATAGGCAGAACAGGGAAATGCCTTGTTTACATAGGCATCTTCCCGTTCTGCCTCTACTCACCGCAATCGCGGGCCGCCGGCGAACATCGAGTTTGGGGGACCCGCGGGCACATTCCCGAGTCGTGCGGCCGCTGCGCGCCAGGCGGCAAATTTAAGGGACGTACAGGTATGACCATTTGTCTGCCCGTGCCATTCTGCCGACGTATATCGGCGCGCGGCGGTCGGGAAGCGGCTAAAGCCTGTGATTTTTACCTATAGGTAAGCAATGAATTCTAGCACATTATGCAATTGCCTAACAGGTGTTTTGTTTTTGTTTTTTTAACTGCCACAGTTTACGACCGCTTTAAATCCTGTCTGGAAGGCAAAGAATAAGGCTTCTTAAATATCTGTTGACATTTTTGAGGCAAGACCTGGATTTCAGGAGTGTGGTACTTTGATTACTGCATTTTTCCTGTTCCTTCTTGCCTTTGTCCATAATATATTCTGACAATTTTTTGCATGTCTATGTTGTCGAAGCATATTTCTTTTATTGCTTTGTTTTAAAACTTTTTATTAAAATAAAATATGCCAAAAAATATTAAGAAAAATGTATATGTATTTGGTACAAGTTCATATAGTGAGTTTACTACCGATTTAACTTGTACTTGCATAGGGCTTTATCTGCTGTTACAGATATGTGTCTATAAAATGTTCTCCATAACACTCTTTTACATGAAAATAAATAAATGGTTGGCAACAATGGGATACCCTGCATAAGGACATAATCTTACTACACAGTGCATGGCGATTTGTAAGCTTTTCCCCAATGCCGCAATGTCAAGTTCTGTGACATCATTTGCCCCAACCCCCTATGAACCAACTAATCTGCTTAGAGCATTTCTGCAGCCCAAGTCAAACAACTGTCAATTTCTTGATAGTGATTTATTAGTAGGGGAAACCCAACCCCCTCTAACATAGCAATTCATAGCTCTATTTATAAGGCTCCGTTCACACAGGTGTTTTGCCATGCTGCAAATCCCAGTGGCAAGAATCTACTGATGCCTGCAGCTGGGATTGACAGCTGTACAGTATGTGGATAGTAGCAGATGCCAAGCCCGTGGAGTGCAACGATAGGCTGTTGGATCCACCAATGATTCCTGCCTGTTTACACAGCCAGTGATTACCTGTGGTTATTGCAGCTGGATACACACAAAGGTGTATTTTCAAGTGGTATTTCAATTTGAAAAGCAGTTGGGATAGTGCCTACTAGTTGTAAACAAAATGTATTTGTATTAGTGGGAAGAATGTTTCCCCATCGTTTATATCAGCAGAAGGAATTATGTTCCATTGTTGGTGTCAGTGGGAGGAATAGTGCCTCATCATTGGTGTCGGTAGGAGGACTATTGCCACATCAGTTGTAGGTATAATGCTTCGTATCAGTGGCAATACCAATGCCCCATCTGTCTCTATAGAATAGCTCCCTTGCTGGTCTGGAACGCTACCAAAAATTCTCAACTAGAGAGGTGGTAGCAAGGGACTGACTTCTCACTCTCTTGGCTAGTGAGGGAGCCAACCATAGAAACAGGTAAGTGGTCACTTGGTGATCCTGTAATAGGTGATATGGGCTGGGATCACTTGTGTTACATGGCCTTAAGTCTTTACATGTGTCTAGTACTTTAGA
The DNA here is from genome assembly GCA_029206835.1 of Rana muscosa. NCBI lineage: Eukaryota > Metazoa > Chordata > Amphibia > Anura > Ranidae > Rana > Rana muscosa. Next base: position 440,251,058 of record CM055127.1, on the reverse strand, counting down.
AAGCCAGATGCTTCAGGAAATGTACATGATTTGTCCATTCTATTACTCTTCTCCATTCAAAGTTTTATAGTAATGTTTTAGTAAAGGTTTGCTTTAAAGCGAAAATTCACCCCCCCTCCACCATGTCACAAGTCCCAGGGGGCTGCGGGACTATTCACACACTGCAGCGCGTCTTGCACAATACGAAGCCAGCTTGGTTGCTCATCCGTGAGTGGGTTCTGTTTAAGATTGGCTGTTTTATGCATAGGATAGTCCATGGAGGTGGACCAGAGTACCTCTGGAAAAAAATCACACGATATGCTCCTAGTAGAGCATTACGTCCAGCGGGACAAACGAATGTTGCTGTCCCTAGGGTGAGGAAACAAAGACGAGGAGGACGTGCTTTCTCAGTGCAGGGGGGGTAAGGTATGGAATGATTTACCGTTGGTCCTAAAAAACACCACCAATTTGCTAAGCTTCAGAAAGAGCTTGAAGGCCTTGCTCTTCCAGAAGTGTTATGGGGGCTTATAGGTCACTGCATCCTGGCAGGGAGCTAGATTAAGAAGATCAAAATCTCCCTGCTCATTATAGTCATGGGTAAGACTGCGTTTACAAGCATTTTTTAATAATAATAATAGCTGTAAAGCTGCAAGGAGTTACAGTCGGTTGTCCACACTAAACATGCCAGCACTGGGGACCCGAAGACCAGCGAAGAACCAACGCAAGTGAGTATGGCACTGGATCCCTGGTTAAAGGTAAGTGTCCCTTTATCAAAAGTCACCAGTTGCAGTATTTGTAGTTGTTGACTTTTAATTAATTTAAACCTGACTGAAGAACCACTTTAAGTGCTATATTATGAATAATTCTTAATATGGGTCATTTGAGAAGACAAAGGGGCCAAAAAGCAATGAGAAAGAGGATGAGCATCCAGCAAGGCTGAAGGGTTCTTTTCACCTTGAGTGAAACACATTATATATAATTTTTTCCATACAGCTTTTATCCTGAACATGAGGATACTGGAAATACAGAGGGATTGTGTTTTTATCTGCTGTTATAACAGAGATGAAGAACAGTGTTGCAATAAGACTATGTAGACTAGGACCAAATGTGTATTCTATTAGCTATTAATGTGCTCTTTGGCGGTGTGTGAAAGTCATGTAGGGACAAGCAACAGCCACACGCCACCTGTTTAAAGCAGGCTTCTACCTTTGCACCACAGTAATAAAAAAACTGATGCTTCCACTATCTTTACGCATCCTTTTACACTTTGTTCAGATGTACTGTACAGTATACATGATATCTTTTAATTGCTTAGATCACCTGGTATGTGAAATATTCCTTAATTGTGGTGTTATAGGAATAGAGTGGCATCCAGAAAATGAAGAATGCACCTTTAATTCACTACAGGTAGAAAACATTATTATTATACAGGATTTATATAGCGTCAACAGTTTGCACAGTGCTTTACAGTGTAGAGGGGGGACAGTTCAATTACAATACAGTTTGATACAGTAGGAGTAAAAGGGCCCTGCTCATGGAGCTTACAATCTAAAGGGAAGGGGAGGTGATACAAAAGGTATTAGCTGCAGGCATGATCTGATGGAGGTGAATCTGGTACAGTTCTTAGGTGGAGGTGGGGTAGGCTTCCCTAAATAAGACAGGGTGGGGGCTGACCGGACATACTGGGGCAGGGATCTCCAGAGGATGGGAGAGGTTATGGAGAGGTCCTGGAGGAGAGCATGGGGGAAGATAACAATGGAGCTAGAGAGCAAGAGGTCTTGGGAGGAGCGGAGAGGATGACTTGGGCTATCTGCAGATGAGGTTGGTGATGTAGCTGGGGGCGATGTTGTGGATGGCCTTGTATGTTATGGTTAGTATTTAGAATTTTATACGGTGCGGTAGGGGAAGCCAGTGAAGGGATTGGCAGAGAGGAGCAGCAGTTACGGATCGGTGAGTAAGGTGTATTAGTCTAGCAGCAGCATTCAAAAAGAGTGAAGGGAGGATAGCCTGTGTAAAGGTAGGCCAGTGAGGAGAGAGTTACAGTAGTCAAGGTGGGAAATAACCAAGGAGTGAACACGTTGTTTTGTGGTGTCATTAGTTAGTAAGAGGCAAATTCTGGAAATTTTACAGAGGTTAAGGCGGCAAGATTTAGCCAGTGACTGGATGTGGGGGTGAAGGAGAGGTCAGAGTCCAGAATTTCACCCAGCACCTTGGCATGAGTGGAGGAACCAATGGTTGTGCCGTTGATCTCAATGGTAAAGTCATGGGGAGGGGATCAGGGAGGAGGAAATATTACAAGCTCCATTTTAGTAAGATTGAGTTTGAGGAAGTGGTGTGGCATCCATACTGTTATTTCACTTAGTAAGTTTGTGATATGTGAGGAGATTGAGGGGTTGAGTTGAGGAGTGGAAAGATAGATCTGCGTGTCATCAGCATAGAGATGGTATTGGAAGCCATGGGAGGTTATCAACTGGCCCAGGGAAGAGGCATAGAGATGGAATAGGAGAAAACATAAACCTAGGCATTAAAAAGACCATGCCAGTTCTCTAAAAAAAACAGATGGCAAGCTCTTTTTAATAGAGGAGGTATTATACTCACCTCTATGACAGCCTTTGTCTCCTATCTACCTTAGACACTTTAGAGAGAGTTTTGGTATAGCTGTGCCCCCTGCTTTGTGCTGTGGCTCTGTCTTCTGACAGCCAAGCCTCTGCAGGACCCAGCAGTGATTTAGAGGGTTTGAGTCGACCCACAGCATGGCAAGAGGCAGTCATCTGCCCCTGCCCAGAATTGTGTGATTGTGTCTGTAGCATTGGAATGGAGTGAAGACATGAGCCACCAGAAAGGGAATTAACCACTTGCCGACCAGCGGCCGCAGTTTTACTGACGCAGGTTGGCTCGGCTGGGCGAAATCACATATACTGTCACTTCGCCCTGTGACCACTAGGGGGCGTGCGCCCCCTACTTACCCCCGGTGCCGATGCGAGTGCCCGGCAGGCGCGATGACCGCCAGGCACCTGCAATCGCTTGTGACAGAATGAGAACCGGGAGCTGTGTGTGTAAACACACAGCTCCCGGTTCTTTCAGGGGGAGAAATGACTGATCGTATGTTCATACAAAGCATGAAAAGCAATCTGTCATTTCCCCTAGTCACTCCCATCCCGCCTTCAGTTAGAACACACTTTAGGGAACATAATTGACCCCTTGATTGCCCCCTAGTGTCAACCCCTTCACTGCCAGTGACATTTTTACAGTAATCAGTGCATTTTTAAAGCACTGATCGCTGTAAAAATGCCAATGGTCCCAAAAATGTGTCAAAAGTGTCCGATATTTGCGCCATAATGTCGCAGTCCCGATAAAAATCGCAGATCGCCGTCATTACTAGTAAAAAAAAAAAAAAAATTATCAAAAAAATACAATAATTCTATCCCCTATTTTGTAGACACTATAACTTTTGTGCAAACCAATCCATATACGCTTATTGTGGGTTTTTTTTACCAAAAATATGTAGAAGAATACATTTCGGCCTAAAATGAGGAAAACATTTGTTTTTTTGAAAATAATTTTGGGATATTTATTATAGTAAAAAGTAAAAGATAGTGTTTTTTTCCAAAATTGTCACTGTTCTTTTGTTTATAGCGCAAAAAATAAAAACCGCAGAGGTGATCAAATACCACCAAAAGAAAGCTCTATTTGTGGGGAAAAAAGGATGCAAATTGTGTTTGGGTACAGTGTTGCACGAACGTGCAATTGTCAGTTAATTCGACGCAGTGCCAAATTGTAAAAAGTGCTCTGGTCAGGGAGGGGGTAAATCCTTCCTGGGCTGAAGCGGTTAAAATAACTCTTCTATTGCAGGAACCTGACAAGGTGGTTGATTTACTAAAGGAAAATAGACTGTGCACTCTGCAAGGGCATTTTCTCTAAAAGGAGGGGAAGCTCTGCTGACTTTTCCCGTCCATTAATGCGTAAGCAAAAATGCATTTTTGTTCTTTATTTTCCTTGCATGTGATTGGGTATTCTTTGCAAAGAGAAGCTTTGCCTAATTTACTAAGCCCTGGAGCAACTGCACTTGCAAAGTGCACAGTCCTTTTGTCTTTAGTAAATTGACCCCAAGGTCTTTTAAACCACTTTAGCACTAGCAAGTAATACCCCTTCATTACCAGACCGGGTTGTGATAGTTTGACTGACAATTACTCTATCATGCAACACTGTATCCAAATGAATTGTACATCTTTTTTAAACAGAGTTTTCTTTTGGTGGTATTTAATAACCACTGAGTTTTTATTTTATTTTACTATAAACAAGAAAAAAAAAAAGACCAACATTTTTGAATTCTGATCAAAAATTAAAAATTTATGTCATAAAAAGCATCACATAAAAATGCCAGGACAGTACGAAAACATCCAAAATGATCTCTTTTTGGAAAGGGGACACGACAAGGTAATTGCTTTTTTTTTGCCGCAATTCTTTTGAAAACGAAGAAATGTGCTGGTATTGATGGGGTGAAACATGGAGCTTGGTAATGGTGCACTAGATACATTAATGTACAGGTCATATACAGGGGGGATGAGGAGTTGAAGGGGTTCATGCAAAGATCACAAGTAATGGAAAAATGGAGATGAAAGGGTGAATGTACAGGATAAAGGGGGTGAAAGTGTTAATATACAGATCCCTGCAGGAACAGGTAGGGGCTGAAATATACAGAAGAGGAATTTGTGGGGAAGGCTTAAAAACGATCCCACAAATATTTTGGATCTGCTGATCTGGAACTAATGAATATAATGAGTTCCTCCTTCTTATACATCATAAGAGGGAGTGGCAGGCTCTCCAATGTAAGGCTTTCACGCTGAGGCGCTTTGCAGGCGCTATAGTGCTAAAAATAGCGCCTGCAAAGCGCCTCTCCTCTCACTCCAATGTGAAAGCTTGAGGGCTTTCACACTGGAGCAGTGCGCTGGCAGGACGGTTAAAAAAAGTCCTGCTAGCCGCAGCGCCCCTGCCCATTGAAATCAATGGGCAGCGCCGCTTTGCGGGAGGTTTTAGCCCTTTTTTGGCGGGGGTTAAAAGCGCCCAGCTAGTGCCTGGAAACCTCTGAAAAAAACTAAGGTAAAAATACCGCCGATGTCCTAGGGTGAAAGCAGCCTAACCACTACACTGTTTACATTTGTGATTAAAGCAATCACATGGTACAGAGCCATTCGGTTCAGCTCAGTACACCGTGTCTGTTTATAAATGGCCTTGCAGAAACAAACGCTCACAATTATGCCATTCAAAAACATGTGGCAGTACATAATTGGTTAAAGTGGCCTGTCACTAAAATATTTTATACCAAGCTTATACTTGCAAGGAATAGATTTAACACTTAGCTCTCCTACCACCACACTGATCACTATAATTTTTCGACAAGTCCACTGGTGAAACTAACATTTCTGGGAGTGTTATGCCATGTACACACAATCGGATTTCCGGTGGAATAAAATACGATGGATTTTTCCATCGGAAATCCGATGAATCTGACTTCCATCAGTCTTGCCTACACACCATCAGTCAAAAATCCGACCGTCCCAAACGCCGTGACGTAAAACACTCCGACAAGCCGAGAAAAATTAAGTTCAATGCTTCTGAGCATGCGTCGACTTGATTCCGATGGAGTTCCCCACAGACGATCGGAATTTGCTATAGTTTTTTTTTCCATCGGTAAAATTTAAAACATGTTCTATTTTTTTATACCGATGGAAAAAAGACTGATGGGGCCCACACCCGATCGGTTTGTCCGATGAAAAAAGTCCATCAGTCTTTTTTCATCAGAAAAACCGATCGTGTGTACGCGGCATTAGTCTCCATGGTCCCCTGCAGCCCTTACTGGTTCCACTTGCTAACCTCATGTCAATGCAGGAAACAGTAGTGTCATAAGGTCAGCAGAAGAAACCAGAAAGAGCTAGGAAAATATATTTTTTTTTTTTCAAAAGATTTTATTGAATATTTCACAAGAACAGAAATGTGAAAAACAGGGTTACATAGATACAGATTAGAGGCAGTAAGATCGTATGGCATATTATGAAAACAACACAGGTTTACAAAGCATGTATGCCGCCACATTACATCGTATTCAATCACTGTAGTTAGAGTCATTTGTTTCTGGAGAGTTAGTTGTCGCAGCGTATGGAAAGGATTAATACTGGGCGAAAAACCTCTAACCTCCAAAGCTTTTGTGAAGCTAGAAACATCCTGTATTCCAGGAACTAAAAACTAAGAGAGCAAGAACTATAACTACAACCATAACTAAAGGAGTGTCTCGTGTAATGTAGAAACGAACCTAAACATGCCATCCCAGTGCCCGTTCACCACTAAAGGGAGCTTTCTGTGAACGGGTGGGGGCCCTAGGAGTGCCTAAAGTGTGTAGTGTAGATGTGGTTTGACTGTAGTCAAGCAACAGTCTCTGTATAGCGGGATACTTCCAATGTCTGGGAAAGGTTAGCAGGTGGTTGTGGGTATGGTAGGTGCAGCGAGTGGGGGAAGGGGGAGCAGGGGTGACGGAGTGTCATTATGTTTCAGTAGGAGTCTAGCCAATCTTCCGTATATGCGGTGTCAAGTACTTGTGCGGGGGTTGTTGGCTCTCGTGGAGGTTTTATAATGTATCCAACAGGCCCAGGTGTTTTGAAATTTTGTGGGATTTTCTTGGGCTTTGTGTATGAGTTTTTCCATTTCGGCCGTCCTTTCCACGCGGTGGGTCCATTCAGAGATTGTGGGTGGGTCAGTGCTTCTCCAATGAACCGGTATAAATTGGGTGGCAGCAGTGATAAGGTGTAAGGTGAGGGATTTCCTATATGACGATAATGGTAGTGAGGTATGATGGAGTAAATATTGTGCTGGGGTGAAGTCTGGAGTGTAGGTTGTGATTTGGATAATCAGGTCATGAATTTCCTTCCAAAATGGTTGTATTAGTGGGCACTCCCACCAAATGTGGAGTAATGAGCCATGAGCAGAGTTACATCTCCAGCAGAGTGAGGGGACACTAGGAAAGTATTTATGTATCTTATCGGGAGTCCTATACCACCTTGAGTATATTTTGTACTTATTTTCTTGAGCAGAAATGTTGATGGACCCTTTGTGTGTGTATTCGTATATGCGGTCCCATTCGTCTTCAGAGATGTCAGTGGTTAGTTCTGTCTCCCATAGACGGTTTACCTTGGTATTTGGGTTGTTGGCGGAAAAAGGTAACGGATATATTGCTGAAATTAAGTGAGTTTGGGGTTTCGTACTGCTGCATAAGTGTTCAAAAGGGGTGAGGTCTCTGCCCCATTGATCTGATGGCTGTTTTGTTTGGAAAAAGTGTCGAATCTGAAGATATGTGAAAAATGGTATATTGAGACCTGGGAGCGCAGAAGGGATCTCTGAGTATGGGAGGAGTTTCCCATTTAGAAAGAATTTGTGGGCTCTGATTTGGGGACTGGAGGGGGTGTCCAGTGGGTTATAGAGCTAGGAAAATATAACCATGGGTCAGCTAGATTGTGTTTTCCCAGCCAATCACTATACTTGGCTTGAAGATAAGTCTGTCACTTGGGATGTCTGTAAAACATCCATATTGTATAGTCATACAGGCCTAGGCTATAGTCACTTGTATGTGTATAAATGCCTATACTTTCACTTGACATCTAATCTCAATGGCTAGATTACAATGTACCCATGGTTTGGGAAGAAATAATAAGGTGCACAACAGGCAAGTAAGAGATGTAGGTTTATTTTGCTGTCTTTTGCCTCAATCACATATATCTTAAGGGTTCATTCACAACATATCAGCTGAGTTGCATTGATCTGCACAGAACAATGCAAGCTCAATGCCTGGACACAGAAAAAAGAATTGTTTTCTATGTGCCCTGTTCACACCACAAAACTGTGTTGTAGGGTGGTATGTAAAAAAGCACTGTATTTGTTCACACTGCACCTCACCTCCACACATGTCACAGCATCTCAATGCTTAAAGTAATGTAATTTTTCTATATTTCAATAAGGTAAACAAAATAAATGTAGCAAGGTGTCACTTTGAAAGTAGCTTATAGACTACAGTTTGTGCCTATCAGGAACCTAGCTCCCTCTGGTGTCCGTTTGTGTTATATTGCTGCAATGTGTTTGGTTCAGCTATGGCAGGAACAGAGTGTCAGGGTCACCTGTGGCCAGGTGACAGATGCACACCGTAGGGGGACAGGAGTGCACCGCGAGGTAGTGAACCCTATGGCTGGCTTCTGTGGGTAGGAAACTGGGTGGTTGTGGAAAGCGGGACCAGAGGAGCACAACCGGGATCCCAACGGAAGCGAGAGCCAAGATTCCCCAGGGCGCGGAGTCTAAGACCCAGCTGGTCTTCTCCAGGGCCTCTAGTGGTGAGGATGTTACGCTGCAGGCTGGGACCAGGTCGCGGCCCCTGGAGTTTCCTAGCTCACGCCCCGTAGGATAAGGGGAAGCAGCGGCACACGATAGAGAGAACCGAATAACAAGCCGAAGGTCAGGGGCCACAAGCAGACAAGGATAACGAAGAACGAGCCGAAGGTCAAGGGTCACGAGCAGACAGGGATGGTCGGGGACAAGCCAATAACGTAACAGAGAGACAGACGTAGCACACGGCAGGCAGGAACCCAAACACACAATGCCTAACAAACACGTTGATCAGCAAAGCAGGCTTGCAGTGCACAGGTTAATATAGTGTTCAGTGATAGGGCCTGGGGTGGAGTCAGGCTGGGAGGAGATTATAAAGGAAGCCAGGTGAAGGAGGTCTGGTCTCTAGATGAACACATGAGGAGGAAGGTAAGATGGCAGACAGACATTAATGCATATCCATGACAGTACCCTCCCTCTTACGAGGCCTCCCCCTTCCCCGCCTGGGCCCAGGTTTAGAGGGAAACTTCAGATGAAACTCCTTTAACAGACGAGGTGCAAAGACCTCAGATGCAGTGATCCAAGACCTCTCCTCAGGACCAAACCCTTTCCAATGAACGAGGTACTGAAGAACGCCTTTACAGAGTCGGGAGTCCAGAATTTGACTGATCTCGTACTCCTGATTATCCTCCGAGACAGGCGCCACGGTAGGAAGAGGACGAGAGAATTTATTGAGGACTAAAGGCTTTAGAAGAGCAACATGAAAGGAGTTAGTGATTTTAAGGCTCTTAGGAATCTGGAGTTTGAAACAAACCGGATTCAGTTTAGCAGTTACCGTGTATGGACCGATGAATCGTGGAGCAAACTTCAGAGAAGGAACTCGGAGCTTGATGTTCCTGGTAGAGAGCCAGACTTTGTCCCCTGGCTGAAGAGAAGGCGGTTTACGCCTGCGGCGGTCTGCAAAGCCTTTGAATTTTTCAGCAGCTGCCCGGAGGGAATCATGAACGTGACCCCAAACGGAATTGAGAGACTCCTGAACCGAAGCCAAAGCTGGAATGTCTGGAGAACAGATCATAGGAAGAGGAAGTTGAGGGTGTTTTCCATAAACTGTGAAAAAGGGTGTCTTCTGCGAACTGGTATTCACATGATTGTTATGGGAGAATTCTGCCCACGGGAGTAGAGAGGACCAATCGTCATGGTGAGAAGACACAAAGGTGCGAAGAAAGACCTCTAACTCCTGATTAACCCTCTCAGTCTGTCCATTGGATTGGGGATGGTAAGAAGAAGAAAAATCCAAGACAATATTGAGGGATTTGCAAAAGGCTCTCCAAAAACGAGACGTGAATTGGACTCCCCTGTCGGAAACAATATGAGAAGGGACCCCATGTAGGCGGAGAATTTCTCGAATGAAAATGGGAACCAAGGCAGGGGCAGAAGGAAGACCAGGAAGAGGAACAAAATGAGCCATCTTGGAGAATCGATCGATTACCACCCAAATGACTGTATTATTCTCAGACAGTGGGAGATCGGTGATAAAATCCATGGCAATATGGGCCCAGGGTTCCTTAGGAATAGGCAAGGGCATGAGGAGACCAGCAGGAGCTTGTGTGGAGGATTTGGACTGAGCACAGACATGACAAGCTTTAACGTAGTCTTTGACGTCTGAGCGGAGATTAGGCCACCAGTAGTGACGACTGATGAGTAGGAAGGATCGGAGGAATCCAGAATGCCCTGCCACCTTGGAATCATGTCCCCAACGAAGGATCTTAGCTCTTAGCTCAGTGGGGACAAAGGTCTTACCAGGCGGAATTTTAGACTTCAGGGTGGTAGAGTGGGCAACAATGCATGAGGTGGGAATGATCGGCTCAGGTTCAGGGGCGGACTCCTCGTCCAAAGTGTCAAATGACCTAGAGAGCGCATCAGCCCGACCGTTGCAGGAACCAGGTTTGTAGGTAATCGTGAAATTAAAACGGGCAAAGAAGAGACTCCACCTGGCCTGTCTAGGATTCAGACGTTTAGCATTCTGTAGATACTGTAAATTCTTGTGATCGGTAAAGATCGTTATGGAGTGAGGGGAACCCTCCAAGAGATGACGCCACTCCTCTAACGCCAATTTAATAGCGAGAAGTTCCCGATCACCGATGGCATAATTCCTCTCTGCCTGAGAAATTTTTTTGGAGAAGAACGCACATGGTTGGCGTCTCTTCTCAAAGATTTGAAGAAGCACAGCTCCCACCCCCATTGAGGAAGCGTCCACTTCAATAAAAAATGCATTCCCAGGATTTGGTCTCCTCAAGAGGGGGCCAGAAACAAAGGCCTGTTTCAGGTTGTGAAATGCAGAGACAGCTTCGGGAGGCCAGTCTCTGGCATTCACACCCTTCTTGGTCAAAGCGATAATAGGCGCGGCAATGGAAGAGTAATTCCTTATGAACTGCCTATAATAATTAGTGAAGCCAAGAAAGCGCTGTGTGGCCTTGAGGCTAGCAGGAAGAGGCCAGTTGGTGATAGCCAAGACCTTCCCAGGGTCCATACGAAGCCCCGAACATGAGACAAAGCACCCCAAAAACAGGACCTCAGAACATTCAAAGGAACATTTCTCCAGCTTGGCATAGAGATTGTTCTCTCTAAGACGTTGAAGTACAGTGCGGACATGGTTTCTGTGGACGAGCAGATTTTCAGAAAAGATCAGAATGTCATCCAGATAGATGACAACAAACTGGTACAGCAGATCTCTGAAGATTTCATTGACAAAGTTTTGAAACACGGCTGGAGCATTACACAGACCAAAAGGCATCACCAGATATTCGTAATGCCCGTCTCTAGTGTTAAATGCAGTCTTCCATTCGTCACCCTCCCGTATTCGAATGAGATTGTACGCGCCTCTGAGATCCAACTTGGTGAAAATGGAGGCACCCTTCAACCTATCGAATAGCTCAGATATTAAGGGTAAGGGGTATCGATTTTTAATAGTAACCGCATTTAAACCCCGATAATCGATGCAGGGTCTTAAGGTACCATCCTTTTTGGCAACAAAAAAGAACCCTGCCCCTGCAGGCGATGAGGATTTCCGGATGAACCCTCTCTCCAGATTCTCTGCTACATACTCCGACATGGCCTGGGTCTCTGGGATGGACAGAGGGTAGGTACGACCCCTGGGTAGGGTTGCTCCGGGGACAAGATCAATAGCACAGTCAAAAGACCTGTGGGGAGGAAGCACCTCAGCTGATTTTTTACAGAACACATCCCGGTAATCGCTGTATGCGGCGGGAAGATCAGAAGAAACAGAAGTGGCAGCAACCGGAAGACTCTCCTTGGGGGTCACCTTGAGAAGACACGACGAGAAACATGAGGAACCCCAGGCCAGGATCTGCCCAGAGACCCAGTCCACATGTGGAGAGTGGAGCTGTAGCCAAGGGAGGCCCAATACAACTGGGGTAGAGGCCTTGGGTAGAATAAGAAAGGATATCCACTCCTGGTGGAGAATCCCTACCGACATCCTAATGGGTAGCGTCTGGAAGCGAATAGGGCCCCCTGGGAGAACAGTGCCATCAATTGCCGAGACTACCAATGGGGTAGTGAGAGGTGAAAGGGTAAGCTTCATAGAAGAAGCAGTTCTCCAATCCATGAAATTGCCGGCAGCCCCGGAATCCAGGTATGCAAGGGTTGACTGAGGAGAAGTGCCTACATGAAGGGACACCGGCAAGAGCAGGCGAGAAGGTGATGTTTCTGGGTCCAATACTCCACCTTCCAAATGTATTAGACCCGAGCGTTTCCCGGACGAAGCGAGCAGGAGTCACAAAAATGACCCTTGCCCCCACAATAGAGGCACAAGCCCAGAGTTCTGCGCCTAGCACGTTCTTCGGGGGTTAGTCTGGTCCGGCCCAGCTGCATAGGTTCTTCAGCAGGTAGAGGATGCTCCACGGAATGAAGGGAGGGGAGCTCAGACTGGCTAGGACCCAGAGAGTGCTGGCGTCTTTTTTCTAAGGACCTCTCTTGAAAACGAATGTCGATCTGGTTGCATAATGAAATTACATCGTCCAGACCGACGGGAATGGCTCTTCCCGCTAATTCGTCTTTCACTCGGTCAGAGAAGCCATGTAAAAAGGTAGCGACCAGGGCCTCATTATTCCAGCTCAATTCAGCTGTGTGGATACGGAACTGAAGAGCATATTGCCCCACTGAACTAGATTCTTGGCGAAGACGTAAGACAGCACTAGCCGCTGAAGAAGCCCGAGCCGGCTCTTCGAAGATATTACGAAAGAGCTTCAAGAATTCGGACAGACTGGAAACCACCGGATCGTTCCTCTCCCACAGGGGGGCAGCCCAGGCCAAAGCTTCACCGGAGAGGAGGGAAATGATATAGGCTACCTTAGCCCGGTCAGATAGGAAGCTTTGAGGCTGAAGCTCAAAATGAATAGTGCATTGGCTGAGAAACCCCCTGCAGGCCTTGGAGTCCCCAGAGAAACGGAACGGAGCTGGCAATCTTAGTGCGTGTGAGGCTGCGACTGGTGCGATAGGTACAGCCGCTGGTTGTACTTGGGGTTGCGGATTCGGGGTTCCCAAGGAGACCTGAAGCTGCTCGAATCGAGAAGCCAGATCCTGGAGGAATCGCATCACCTGGGTCTGATTTGATTCCTGGGTCTCAAGTCTGCGAACTATGCCCTGCAATGGATCATCCGCGGGAAGCGGGATGTCAGCCGGGTTCATGGCTGATCAAACTGTCAGGGTCACCTGTGGCCAGGTGACAGATGCACACCGTAGGGGGACAGGAGTGCACCGCGAGGTAGTGAACCCTATGGCTGGCTTCTGTGGGTAGGAAACTGGGTGGTTGTGGAAAGCGGGACCAGAGGAGCACAACCGGGATCCCAACGGAAGCGAGAGCCAAGATTCCCCAGGGCGCGGAGTCTAAGACCCAGCTGGTCTTCTCCAGGGCCTCTAGTGGTGAGGATGTTACGCTGCAGGCTGGGACCAGGTCGCGGCCCCTGGAGTTTCCTAGCTCACGCCCCGTAGGATAAGGGGAAGCAGCGGCACACGATAGAGAGAACCGAATAACAAGCCGAAGGTCAGGGGCCACAAGCAGACAAGGATAACGAAGAACGAGCCGAAGGTCAAGGGTCACGAGCAGACAGGGATGGTCGGGGACAAGCCAATAACGTAACAGAGAGACAGACGTAGCACACGGCAGGCAGGAACCCAAACACACAATGCCTAACAAACACGTTGATCAGCAAAGCAGGCTTGCAGTGCACAGGTTAATATAGTGTTCAGTGATAGGGCCTGGGGTGGAGTCAGGCTGGGAGGAGATTATAAAGGAAGCCAGGTGAAGGAGGTCTGGTCTCTAGATGAACACATGAGGAGGAAGGTAAGATGGCAGACAGACATTAATGCATATCCATGACACAGAGCATGGTGGACATTGTGGTACACAGAAACAGAGACTCTATTGCTGTGGATTAGAAATAGACTACATTACCCACAAGACCACTGTACTACCAAGAGCCTGATGGTAGGACTTATTTAAGGAAAGGGCGGACTCAGCTCACTCTCTCGGGACGCCATCTTTAAGCCGGCAGGAGGCCTGTGTTGTGGTCTGCTGTAAGTGTGCCTAGGCCCAAGAAGCCTGGGCCTACAGTGACCGAGAGGGGATCGCCTAGTTAGAGAGGGATCCTTGCGGACAGTTTCGCTGATCAGGCCGGAGGAGGATCGGCCTGCAGCTCGCAGCATCCGGAGTCACCTATCCACCGGTACCCAGAGAGAAGGGCCGTGCAGAGGACCAGGGAACTCGTGATACCGAGAGACGGACTAGAGAGAGAAAGTTCCGGATTGAGGAAAGCCTGCGAAGCAAGGCCTCAATTGGTGAGAAGGCACTTGCCTATCCACATAGTTAACTGAGTTATTAAAAAGGAGGGTTTGCTTATATCTCTACCCGCGCTTGCTGGCATCTGCAGTACTGCAAGCAGGAATACACTATACCTGAGAGCAGAATAGCGGTGTGGGAGAACTGACGTTTCTGTTACCGCTCGACTTTATACACCAAGTGATTGATTTTCTTCACCCTATTGTTGGATTACAAATAACTAAGTGCACCAACAGAGCTAGTGAAGATTACTGGAAACTTGAAGGAACAATCATCAGTTCTGTTAATTTCTTAGATTAATACAACGGGACACGCACCAGTTGAGCTGCCCACTAGAGGGAGCCAAATAGCTTGCAAACTCACATATGTGATACAACTGTTTGCATTACTTTTATTATTGCTTTGCTGTTTCAGTGAGCTGGGTGGGACTTGGTGGAAAGGTATCCCATTGCTGGTTTCATCGCATTGGGAGATTCCTCTACCGCGCACTTACCCAGGTCTGACTCCAGGTTGTGTTAATTGGGTCTTTTGTACAGAAAAGTACTGAAACTGACATATATGTGTTTACCATCGACTCTCACAGGGATCTGTTTGTAGTCAAATGTTATTTGTGTAACCCATATTCTGTTTTCTTCGCCAAGTAAACATCTTACCCTTGGTTAAACTACATCTTGTGTGGGACTCTGTCTGTTGCAGTTGTGAGGCAGGTGAACAACACCAAGGTAACACTATTCAAGTATATATATATATATATATATTATTGTGTGGTATCATTGTGGTTCCCTACTGCCAGTGGGTCCCACAATCACGTTATTGTCCAGTTGTGCCAAGGGAAAGTTTGAGCCAAACTTTTGGGGTTGATAGGCAGAGCGCAGGCCCAAATCTAAACCAGCAGCTTCTACGGGGGTAGTGCTACATAAATAAACAGTGTCTTGCATTGTAAAAATATAAGCCAACCTTTCATCACTACCACTACACAAGGAACGCCAGTCTGAGTGCTAAAAACCTGTTTCCTGTGCAGGCTGATGTGGATGAGCCCTAAGTATTTTGATGAGATAGAAAAAAAAAAAAAACTGTTACGTGAATACTACTTAGGCCCAAATTTCAAAATCTGCAATTTGAATCTTCTGTACTGGTTAATGTCAGCAAACATGGACTTCAGTGGCCATCTTGAAAGAATCTGCCTGCTCACTGGATGCAGTTTTTGGACCTCTTTACCCTGCAGTGAAAACATAATTTCAATGCATGAATATGCATTTGAAGTAACAATCCAATTTCTTTCTGTGTATTGTTCCCATCTATGAGCGTCACTTTAGTGTTATTAACCTGAAACTATAAGAACACATTTACACCTACAAGTGTGCATTAACACGCCTGCTGCAATGTGCTCTCATACAGTATCTCACAAAAGTGTGTGCACCCCTCACATTTTTGTAAATATTTTATTATATCTTTTCATGTGACAACACTGAAGAAATTATACTTTGCTAAAATGTAAAGTAATGAGTGTACAGCCTGTATAACAGTGGAAATTTGCTGTCCCCTCAAAATAACTCAACACACAGCCATTAATGTCTAAACCGCTGACAACAAAAGTGAGTACACCGCTAAGTGAAAATGTCCAACTTGGGCCCAATTAGCCATTTTCCCTCCCCGGTGTCATGTGACTTGTTAGTGTTACAAGGTCTCAGGTGTGAATGGGGAGCAGGTGTGTTAAATTTGGTGTTATCGCTCTCACTTTCTCATACTGGTCACTGGAAGTTCAACATGGCAACTCATGGCAAAGAACTCTCTACATAATGCTCTACATAAAGATGGCCTAGGCTATAAGAAGATTGCCAAGACCCTGAAACTAATCTGCAGCACAGTGGCCAAGACCATACAGCTGTTTACCGGACAGGTTCCACTCAGAACAGGCCTCGCCATGGTGGACCAAAGAAGTTGAGTGCACGTGCTCAGTGTCATATCCAGAGGTTGTCTTTGGGAAATAGATGTATGAGTGCTGCCAACATTGCTGCAGAGGTTGAAGGGGTGGGGGTCAGCCTGTCAGTGCTCAGACCATACGCCGCACACTGCATCAAATTGGTCTGCATGGCTGTCATCCCAGAAGGAAGCCGCTTCTAAAGATGATGCACAAGAAAGCCTGCAAACAGTTTGCTGAAGACAAGCAGACTAAGTACATAGATTACTGGAACCATGTCCTGTGGTCTGATGAGACCAAGATAAACGTCTTTGGTTTAGATGGTGTCAAGTGTGTGTGGCGGCAACCAGGTGAGGAGTACAAAGACATGTACTGTGACATACTGAAGACGAGCATGATCCCCTCCCTTCAGGGACTGGGCCACAGGGCAGTATTCCAACATAACGACCCCAAACACACCTTCAAGACGACCACTGCCTTGCCAAAGAAGCTGAGGGTAAAGGTGATTGACTGGCCAAGCATGTCTCCAGACCTAAACCCTATTGATCATCTGTGGGGCATCCTCAAACGGAAGGTGGAGGAGCGCAAGGTCTCTAACATCCACCAGCTCCATGATGTTGTCATGGAGGAGAGGAAGAGGACTCCAGTGGCAATCTGTGAAGCTCTGGTGAACTCCATGCCTAAGAGGGATAAGGCAGTGCTGGAAAATAATGGTGGCCACACAAAATATTGACACTTTGGCCTCGTACACACGACCGATTTTCTCAGCAAGAACCAGCAAGAAACTTGCTGGCAGAGATGACTTGCCGAGTAAATCGGTCGTGTGTACGCGGCTATCGGGTTTCTCGTCGAGAAAACCGACAAGTAACCTCGACGAGAAAATAGAGAACCTGCTCTCTATTTTCTCGTCGAGATTCTCGTCAGCCTGTTTCTCGACGAGAAAAGTGAGTGTGTGTACACTTACCTGTCCGCCGGGAAGCCCGCTCATGTTCGAAATGAATTCGACGCATGCGCGGTAGCTTCCTAGGCATACGTGGGGTATACCAAGATGGCGGCGACGGCATCGAATGTGACGAGCGCATGCTCGTCGTAGTCGATGACGTCACCGCGTACGCTCCATTCAAAGAACCGCGGGTTCTTTGAAACGAGCGTGTGTACACTCGGCCGGGACAATTTTCTTGTCCAGGAATCTCGTCGAAAAAAACGACATGTTTTTTTCGACGAGAATCTCGGCCGTGTGTACGAGGCCTTAGGGCCCAATTTGGACATTCTCACTTAGGGGTGTACTCACTTTTATTGCCAGTGGTTTAGACATTAACCTCCCTGGCGGTAATCCCGAGCGTGACTCTGGGTTGTTTTTTTTATGCTAGGATCGGTAACCCCGAGTCACGCTCGGGGTAGACATTGCAGAGCCCGCAGCGGAGTTTCCTTACCTTCTCCTGGCGATCCAGCGATGATGTCCTCTGCTGTGATCGCCAGCGAGATCTCCGGCGAGTGTCGGCACTTTCCGACCCCATCTGACTTCCTAGTTCCATTCCCTGCGAGACGCAGCGGCGCATGGGAGCGGAACTGGGCGGCAAATTCAAAAAGTGAAACACATAAGTATACATACAGTATACTGTAATCTTACTGATTACAGTACTGTATGTAATAATTACACACTCCCTTTGTCCCTAGTGGTCTGTCCAGTGTCCTGCATGCACTTTTATATAATAAAAACTATTCTTTCTGCCTGGAAACTGGAGATTGTCCATAGCAACCAAAAAGTGTCCCTTTATGTCAAAAGTGGTTTTAGACCAACTAGAAAACAGCAATAATAAATTAGAATCACTCGCAGAATTGAGCGATAGCGATTTGTGGGGAAATTCGTCATCAAACACTAAATCTAATGACAGCGACAATTCTGCAACTGAGCAAATTTCAGTGTTTTTGATTTGATTACATTATTGAATAATTTTTATTATAATTAGATTACTATTTTTTATAATTATTTATAGTTATTTATTATATTATAATTTATAATTTTGTGCTTCAAACTTTATCATACCCGGGATGTCTACTAGACTCGTTTGCTCAGGTTTAAGTAAGTAATTACTAAGAATTGCAGGCCTATAATACATAACACCAAATTTCCATGCAAAATAATTGTACCGCTTTTGGTACATAATTCCAGAAAGAATCATACCACCAGGGAGGTTAATGGCTGTGTGTTATTTTGAGGTAACAGCAAATTTACACTGTAAGTGCTGGTTCACACAGGGGCGACTCGTCAGGCGACTTAGATGCCTGACAAGTCACGCTCCATTCTGTACAATGGAACCATTCTAATAGGAGCAACTCAAGTCGCTCTGACTTAGAAAAAGGTTCCTGTACGACTTTGGGACGACTCCCATTGACTTCAATACAGAAGTCATTTTGCAAGTCACCTCTGAAGTCGTGTGCAGATCGCCTTGTCGAGTCGCCCGGCAAGTCGTGCTGCCCCAGTGTGAACCGGCACTTATACAAGCTGTACACTCACTACTTTACATTGTAGCAAAGTGTAATTTCTTCAGTGTTGTCACATGAAAAGATATAATAAAATATTTACAAAAATGTGAGGGGTGTACTCACTTTTGTGAGATGCTGTAGGTGTGAATTGGCTCTGACTCTCTATGATGCAGTTTGTTAGGGGTGGTTTGTACACCCACCCCAATAGTGGCTGTTTACATGTGGGTTACAATTCTGCTGTGCCTGCTGGTAATTAACCCAGAGTTAGCCCTGTTCCTTATTTTATACTGCATGCCTCAGATATTAAACCTTTACGACCTTTTAGTGTTTTTTTATTATTATTATACAGGATTGATATAGCTCCAATGAGGGCAGACAGTACAGTAATAATACAATTCAATACAGGATGAATTGTTAGAGCTTACAATCTAGGAGTGTTTAACCACTTAACGACCGCCCACCGCCGATTTACGTCGGCAGAATGGCACCGACAGGCAGAATCACGTAGATCTACGTGATCGCCTTTGTGCAGTTGGGGGGTCCATCCGGACCCCCCTTCACTGCAGTGAGCGGCCGTTAAGTGTTCGGGAGCGATCAGGCATGAGGGGGCGGCCGCTCGATTCCGCCCCCCCCCCCCCTCGCGATCGCTCCCGGCGAATGAAATTGCTTCCTCCTGCCTGAAATGTAAACACAGGCTGGAGGAAGTGATGTCATCTCCCTCGCCGCGGTCTTTTCGTTCCCGGCGCCGAGGAGAGAAGACAGAGGTTAGTGCTCCAACAGTCCACTGACACGTAGGTACACATAGGCACACAAATCACCCCCCAGTCACCCCCAGATCACCCCCCAGGTCACCCCAAAGCCCCCAATCACAGTGTCACTGATTGCAGTGATCATTTATTTTACTGATCACTGCATTTAGTGTCATCTGTGATTGTAAAAAGTTGCAGGGCAGTTAGGATTAGGCCCCTTTAGGTCCAGGGTAGCCCCCTAACCCCCCCTAATAAAGGTTTAACCCCTTGATCACCCCCCAGGTAACCCTTTCACCCCCTAACTTCAGCGTCACTAAGCGATTGTTTTTCCGATCGCTGTATTCGTGTCGCTGGTGTTTTAGATAGGCAGTTATTTTTTTTTAGGTTCGCCGCAGGTTTTTATTAGTGTCAGGTACCCCCATATATTATTTTAACCCCCTGATTGCCCCTAGAGTTAACCCTTTCACCAGTGATCGCCGTATAAGCGTCACTGGTGTCACTGGTTAGCCAGTAAGTTATTTCGTTATTTAGGTTACCCGTCAGGTTTTTATATAGCGTCGGGTACCCCCATATTTAACCTAATAAAGGTTTTAACCCCCTGATTGCCCCTAGTTAACCCTTTCACCAGTGATCACCATATAAAGGTTACGGGTGACGCTGGTTGATTAGTTTGCTTTTTATAGCATCAGGGCACCCGCCGTATATAACCCAATAAAGGTTTAACCCCCCTGATCGCCCGGCGGGTGAGATCAATTAGGTTTTAGCGCCAGAGAGGGTCTGCGTCGCCCCAGGCAGTGTTAGGTTAGTGCCAGTAACGCTAACACCCACGCGCAAAGCATACACCCCCCTTAGTGGTATAGTATCTGATCAGATCTATACTAGCATCCCCAGAGGTTTAGGGTTCCCAAAAACGCAGTGTTAGCGGGATCAGCCCAGATACCTGCTAGCGCCTGCGTTTAGCCCCTCCGCCCAGCCCAGCCCACCCAAGTGCAGTATCGATCGATCACTGTCACTTACCAAACACAACACACATAACTGCAGCGTTCGCAGAGACAGGCCTGATCCCTGCGATCGCTAACAGTTTTTTTGTAGCGTTTGATATATTTGCTGACGACAGTCAGGTGCTTTTTTTCCTGTGAATCTTACTAGTGTACCCCTAAATTTAGAGCCCAAAATGGCAAGACGAAGGTACACTAGTAAAGAGACCTACGAGATTCTGAGCATGACAGATAGTGAAGAGGAGGTCACGTATCTGTCAGATTCAGGCTCAGAATATCTTCCCGTAGAAGACAGTGACGTCAGCGGCCCCACGTCAGATAGCTCTGACGACGAAGTTGAGGTCCCTGCTAAGGTCAGGTGTACCCGATCCCGATCTTCTGAGGTTGTTGAGGAGCAAGAACCGCAGGTCTCTCGTATCATGGAGCAGAGTAGTACTAGCGCCGCTATTCCTTCTGGTGAACTGGCAAGCACCAGCGGCCTAGTACAGCCTGGACGTACATCCAGCACTGCAGTAACACTTGGTGACGTGGCGAGTCCCATAAGTGCAGTTCAAGCTGGCGAGGTGGCAAGCACAAGTAGTGTCCCGCTGCCACCAAGAAGACAAAGGCAGGCCCGTCGTGCCCATACTGCCCTTCCTGCAGAATTCGCCTATCCTGATTGGGTCCCCACCACTTCTGCAGAACCCGTACTTCCCCCATTCACTGCCCAACCCGGTATTCAGGTGGAAACAGCTGATTTTATTCCAATTGATTTTTATTCGCTGTTTTTCACGGAAGATCTCTATAGATCTATTGTGGACCAGAGTAATTTATATGCTGGTCAATTTATCGCCGCTAACCCCCAGTTGCCTAAAATTGCCAGAAATTGGAAACCAATTACGGTTTCCGAATTTAAGACCTTTCTGGGCCTTTCCCTCAACATGGGCACACATAAATTTCCGTCATTGCGTGCTTATTGGTCCACGCACCCAATTGACCACATGCCCGTGTTCTCTGCCTCCATGTCCAGGGCACGATGCGAGCAGATTTTGCGGTTCATGCACTTCAACGACAATGAACTTTGTCGTCCACGTGGGGACCCTGAATACGACCGGCTCTATAAAATTCGGCCCCTCATAAACCACTTCAACGAACGTTTTGCAGCCTTGTTTACTCCCGATCAAGTTGTCTGCGTTGATGAGTCCCTGATTAAATTTTCTGGCCGCTTGTCTTTCAAGCAGTACCTTCCCAGCAAGCGTGCCAGATACGGGGTCAAGCTCTACAAGTTCTGTGACAGGGCAACAGGCTATGTAGTGAACTTTACGGTTTATGAGGGAAAAGATAGTCAGATTGAGTCGGTCAACTGCCCGGATTACATAGGGAGCGCTGGCAAGATAGTGTGGAACTTGGTGTCACCCTTATTCGGAAAGGGGTACCACTTGTATGTGGACAATTATTACACGAGCGTGCCACTGTTTAGTCACTTGTTTGATCATCAGATTGGAGCATGTGGCACCGTGCGACCTAATCGCCGGGGCTTTCCCCAGCGGCTTGTAGATGCCCGTCTTAGGCTGGGGGAGAGAGCCTGCTTGAAGTGTAATAACTTGCTCGCTATGAAGTGGAGGGACAATAAGAATGTTTTCCTTCTTACCTCCCTTCATGCAAACACGACAGTCCAAATTCGTACGGCGACTGGTGTTGTGGAGAAACCCCTCTGTGTCCACGAATATAACCAAAATATGGGAGGGGTGGACCTCAACGACCAGTTGATGGCGCCGTATCTAATTGACCGTAAGGCGAGACGCTGGTACAAAAAAGTGTCTCTATCATTATTCCAATTGGCTTTGCTGAACGCTCATGTGCTATACAGAGCTTCAGGCGGGACGTTATCTCTTCTAAAATTCCAGAATGAGATAGTCACAGAACTCCTGTATCCAGGCGGATCTGCACCTCACCATCCCCAACCAAATGCAGTAAGCCGGCTGCATGAGAGGCATTATTCGTATGTCCTCCCGAGTACCCCTACCCAAAGCCACCCCCAAAAAAGATGTCGTGTCTGTAGCAAGCGCGGATTTAGGCGTGACACCCGTAGTTTTTGTCCACTCTGTCCTGACAAGCCTGGTCTTTGCCAAGGTGAATGTTTTGAACGCTACCACTCAAAAGTGAAGTTTTAGCGTAGGGTACAGCATTTCACAGACAAGGACACACTTACACAGGGTCTCCCAAGATGCCATTACATTTTGAGAGACCCGAACCATTACAGTTGTAAAGTTACAAAAAAAAGTGTAAAAAAGAAAAAAAAAAACGTAAAAAACAAAACACAAAAAAATATAAAATAAAAAAACCAAAAATAGTTGTCGTTTTATTGTTCTCTCTCTCTCTATTTTCTCTCTATTGTTCTGCTCTTTTTTACTGTATTCTATTCTGCAATGTTTTATCATGCTTGCTTTTCAGGTATGTAATTTTTTGTTTTCAGGTGCGCCATTCAACTGCAGCGCGGAATTATTTATCTTGACAGCAACAGCGTTTGCTCCCACGATACATAAAGCCGTGACTCCAGTGCTGTAGGAGGTGATTTCACCACCACAGTTAAAAAAAAGACCATATATGCCGAAGCATGGGGGCAGCAGGGGCGGAGGAGCGATTTTGCTCCTAATGCCGCGTACATACGGTCGAAATTCCGACGGAGGCCTGCCCGTGGAAAATTCCGACCGTGTGTACGCGGCATAACTTTTTTGCGGGAGGATGCCCCCATGCTTCGGCATATATATATTTTAGGCACAGGTTGCGTTAAAACATTTTTTTATTTTTTACTAGGTTTTGTTTTGGTATTTGCTTTGCAGGTATGGCATGGTAAGGTCTTACTGTTGTACTGTAATGTTACTTTGTTTTAATGTTAACCACCATTTGCTTAGCAGGTACGCCATTCAGTTGCAGCGCGGATCTATTTATCTTGACAGCAACAGCGTTTGCTCCCACGATACATAAAGCCGTGACTCCAACGCTGTAGGAGGTGATTTCACCACCACAGTTAAAACAAAGAGCATATATGCCGAAGCATGGGGGCAGCAGGGGCGGAGGAGCGATTTTGCTCCTAATGCCGCGTATATACGGTCGAAATTCCAACGGAGGCTTGCCCGTGGAAAAGTCCGACCGTGTGTACGCGGCATAACCTTTTATGCCGCGTACATACGGTCGAAATTCCGACGAAGGCTTGACCGTGTGTACGCGGCATAACTTTTTTGCGGGAGGATGCCCCCATACTTCGGCATATATGCCCATCATTAGAAGTGGGTGGATGAAGGGAGGTATTCTAATGGTGGGCATACCCACCAATCAATCTCTTTTTTTTGTTCAGCCAATAGGCTGTATGAAAAAAAAGATTACAATACATGTCCAACAAGGACCAGCAACGTACTGGTATGTTGCTGGACTTTGAATGTTTATACCAGAATGATGCCTGCGGGTTTAGGTATCATCTTGGTATCATTCTTTTCAGCCAGCAGCCGGCTTTCATGTAAAAGCAATTCTAGCAGATAATTAGCCTCTAGACTGCTTTTACAAGCAGTGGGAGGGAATGTCCCCCCCCCCGGATATAAAAAGCGCCATTGGGAAATTGGGAAAGCATTTTATCACACCGATCTTGGTGTGGTCAGATGCTTTGAGGGCAGAGGAAAGATCTAGGGTCTAACCCCCCAATTTTTTTCAAAAAAAGAGTACCTGTCACTACTTATTGCTATCATAGGGGATATTTAAATTCCCTGAGATAACGATAAAAATGGTAAAAAATAAAATATGGAAGGCACAGTTTAAAAATAAAATAAAAAAGCCAAATAAATAATAAAAAAAAAAAAAGCACCGCTGTCCCCCCCTGCTCTTGCGCAAAGGCGAACGCAAGCGTCGGTCTAGCGTCATATGTAAACAGCAATTGCATCATGCATGTGAGGTATCACCGCGAAGGTCAGATCGAGGGCAGTCATTTTAGCAGTAGACCTCCTCTGTAAATCTAACGTGGTAACCTGTAAAGGCTTTTAAATGCTTTTAAAAATTAATGTAGTTTGTCGCCGCTGCGCGTTTGTGCGCAATTTTAAAGCATGTCGTGTTTGGTATCCATGTACTCGGCCTATGATCATCTTTTTTATTTCATCAAACATTTGGGCAATATAGTGTTTTTTAGTGCATTAAAAATAAAAAAAGTGTGTTTTTCCCCCAAAAAATGCGTTTGAAAAATCGCTGCGCAAATACTCTGTGGAAAAAAAAAATGCAACACCCACTATTTTAATCTGTAGGGCCTTTGCTTTAAAAATATATATAATGTTTGGGGGTTCAACATAATTTTCTTGCAAAAAAAAAATTTTTTTTCATGTAAACAAAAAGTGTCAGAAAGGGCTTTGTCTTCAAGTGGTTAGAAGAGTGGATGATGTGTGACATAAGCTTCTTAATGTTGTGCATAAAATGCCAGGACAGTTCAAAACCCCCCCAAATGACCCCATTTTGTAAAGTAGACACCTCAAGCTATTTGCTGAGAGGCATGTTGAGCCCATTGAATATTTATTTTTTTTTGTCCCAAGTGATTGAATAATGACCAAAAAAAAAAAAAAATGTACAAAAAGTTGTCACTAAATTATATATTGCTCAAACATGCCATGGGCATATGTGGAATTACACCCCAAAATACATTCTGTTGCTTCTCCTGAGTACGGGGATACCACATGTGTGGGACTTTTTGGGAGCCTAGTCGCGTACGGGACCCCAAAAACCAAGCACCGCCTTCAGGATTTCTATGGGTGTAAATTTTTGATTTCACTCCTCACTGCCTATCACAGTTTCGGAGGCCATGGAATGCCCAGATGGCACAAAACCCCCCCAAATGACCCCATTTTGGAAAGTAGACACCCCAAGCTATTTGCTGAGAGGTATGTTGAGTATTTTGCAGATCTCGCTTTTTGTCACAAAGTTTTGAAAATGTAAAAAAAGAAAGAAAAAAGAAAAAAAAATGTCTTTCTTAATTTTCAAAAACAAATGAGAGCTGTAAAATACTCACCATGCCTCTCAGCAAATAGCTTGGGGTGTCTACTTTCCAAAATGGGGTCATTTGTGGGGGTTTTGGGCTATTTTGACATTTTATGGCCTTCAAAACTGTGATAGGTAGTGAGGAGTGAAATCAAAAATTTATGCCCTTAGAAACCTTGAAGGCGGTGCTTGGTTTTTGGGGTCCCGTACGCGGCTAGGCTCCCAAAAAGTCCCACACATGTGGTATCCCCGTACTCAGGAGAAGCAGCAGAATGAATTTTGGGGTGTAATTTCACATATAACCATGGCATGTGTGAGCAATATATCATTTAGTGACAACTTTTTGTACATTTTTTTTTCTTTTTGTCATTATTCAATCATTTGGGACAAAAAAAAATATTCAATGGGCTCAACATGCCTCTCAGCAAATAGCTTGGGGTGTCTACTTTCCAAAATGGGGTCATTTGGGGGGGTTTTGTGCCATCTTGGCATTTTATGGCCTTCAAAACTGTGATAGGTAGTGAGGAGTGAAATCAAAAATTTATGCCCTTAGAAACCTTGAAGGCGGTGCT
This sequence comes from Rana muscosa, assembly GCA_029206835.1. Taxonomy (NCBI): domain Eukaryota; kingdom Metazoa; phylum Chordata; class Amphibia; order Anura; family Ranidae; genus Rana; species Rana muscosa. The sequence goes on along the minus strand of CM055127.1, from coordinate 440,225,139 downwards.
TGGTTTTTGGGGTCCCGTACGCGGCTAGACTCCCAAAAAGTCCCACACATGTGGTATCCCCGTACTCAGGGGAAGCAGCAGAATGTATTTTGGGGTGTAATTTCACATATGCCCATGGCATGTGTGAGCAATATATCATTTAGTGACAACTTTGTGCAAAAAAAAAAAGTTTGTCATATTCCCGCAACCTGTGGCAAAATATAAAATATTCCATGGACTCAACATGCCTCTCAGCAAATAGCTTGGGGTGTCTACTTTCCAAAATGGGGTAATTTGGGGGGGTTTTGTGCTATTTTGGCATTTTATGGCCTTCGAAACTGTGATAGGTAGTGAGGAGTGAAATCAAAAATTTACGCCCTTAGAAATCCTGAAGGCGGTGCTTGGTTTTTGGGGCCCTGTACGCGGCTAGGCTCCCAAAAAGTCCCACACATGTGGTATCCCCGTACTCAGGAAAAGCAGCAAAATGTATTTTGGGGTGCAATTCCACATATAACCATGGCATGTGTGAGCAATATATCATTTAGTGAAAACTTTTTGTACATTTTTTTTTTTTTTTTTGTCATTATTCAATCACTTGGGACAAAAAAAAAAATATTCAATGGGCTCAACATGCCTCTCAGCAATTTCCTTGGGGTGTCTACTTTCCAAAATGGGGTCATTTGGGGGGGGGTTTTGTACTGCCCTGCCATTTTAGCACCTCAAGAAATGAGATAGGCAGTCATAAATTTAAAGCTGTGTAAATTTCAGAAAATGTACCCTAGTTTGTAAACGCTATAACTTTTGCGCAAACCAATAAATATACGCTTATTGACATTTTGTTTACTAAAGACATGTGGCTGAATACATTTTGGCCTAAATGTATGACTAAAATTGAGTTTATTCGATTTTTCTTATAACAAAAAGTAGAAAATATCATTTTTTTTCAAAATTTTCGGTCTTTTTCTGTTTATATCGCAAAAAATAAAAATCGCAGAGGCAATCAAATACCATTAAAAGAAAGCTCTATTTGTGGGAAGAAAAGGACGCAAATTTCATTTGGGTACAACATTGCATGTCCGCACAATTTACAGTTAAAGCAGCGCAGTGCCGAATCCTAAAAACAGGCCTGGTCCTAATGGCCCGAAATGGTCCGGGGCTTAAGTGGTTAAAGAATGTATTGTATGGGGCTCTCTACCTATGCTCTTTGGACAAGGGTTATTTAAGGTCTGTACATAATCATGGAAATCTCTGAGAATGATTTATGTTTGATGAGTAAAAGTATTTAATTGATTCCTAATAATCTTATGAATGCAGGACCATATTCAATGATTTTTAAACGTATATTAATTCATGAAATAAAAATGTATTGTAGCACTACCCCCGTAGGAGCTGCTGTTTGTTTGATTTGGGTCTACGTCCTGCCTATCAACCCCTGGAAGTGGCTCAAACCTTCCCTTAGCACAACTGATATGAATAAGGAGTGTGAGACCTATTGAGTATTAGGAGACATAATCCTGCATACATCACACAATAACCTGTAAATGTTATTACCTTTGCTGGTCACTAGTCCTTCTAAGTGACAGAGATACTTCACACAAGTTATATGCTTAATCAAAGGTACCTTTACTCAGTATAAAAGGGAAGGGTAAAGAATCACATTAATACACACAGTTGACTCTGCATGCGCATTGCAGAGTCAATAAACCAATAAGGATAGGTATCACTGAGATTAGGTAATAACAGGAAATAACATCAGCTATATATATGTACATGTATCTATATGTGTCTCTGCACGGCTAACTGGTTGCTCGCGAGCTCCCCCTTTGTTGCAATACCTTGCACGTGTTCATTCCCTATAATAGGTAAGCAAGGCCTATCTGCGTCCCACTCAAAGTTCCTTTCTCCAATGAAGTCTTCGCTAGCCACCGTCGGTGCACAAGTTAAATTGTAATCCACAGGGTTTCAACAAGATGCTGTAATTATCCGCAATATACCTGAGTACTCGTGTGCCTGCCACCCACTAATGACGGATGCACCAATCTCTGATCACATAGTCTCCAGTGAGATACACTAGGCCGCAAGCTGTGGCGTGATAGGTGAAGTGTGGCTGGCACTAACTAAATCACTTTCCTCTAAGGTAGTAGTCAATTCTGGGCAGGTGCCCTTCTCACCAAACAGGCCCGACTTTCAGATAGTCTCCTCTGGCTTGTCCCGGTCACTCGATCTCCACGCTTCTGCTTCAGCTGCAGTCTCCAGGATCCGTCACTAACAGCATATGGTGATGGACGACTCCGGTCTCTGCTGGGCAATCACAGGACGCTGTGGACGATCCTCTGCTGGAAATCACTCAGGCACTCCCGTAATTTAGGCCCAGGCTTCTAGCCTAATCCTTAGGAAGCAGGCCTCCGTGCCAACTTCCTGCTTGATTGAGAGCTGGATCCAGAGAGAGAGATGCTGGCCCCTCCCCTGGTTTAAGTAGTCTGCCCAGAATGCTTTGCGGTGTTGCAATGCACCCTGGGTAATGTAGTCTGTCTTTTACTAAAAGCAACAAAGTCTTTTCTCCTAGCTGATATCTGTCCCAAAGTGCATTAGTTGCATTGTAACACTTATACCACCGGAGGGAGCCGGATTCCTTCTTACATATGGACATCCTGCTACACACTCCCCCCACTTAAAGTCTTTGGTCCCCAAAGAGGACAACAGTATGTAACCTAACACATACTTTGGCAATACCTGCAGGGAAATTTGTTAGTTTATGCATGACAATAAACAACTTGCCTTTTCATAAGCAGGATTTAAACTTAAACAGCTCATATCATAACACAGAGCCGACAGAGGAACCTCCCACCAATTATCACAAGGAGGGAGGTTGTCCTGTATACGGACCACCGACACTTGGGTGTCTGTTTCAGATGTGCTAGGGAGTGAGCTGGGGTTGTCTTCCACTGAATCTGGAGTGGAAGAGCTAGACTGATCAATGGTTCTCTTAGAAGTGATGATGGCCTCCTCAGAGCATTCACCCAATTGGTCGTACGTCAGTCTTTTTGGGGGGTGAATTACTCTTCTTTCCCTCTGCTCTTTAGGTATCATATTCTCAAGGACATTGGGGCTGGCTGTTTCTAGAAGCTCTTCAGGGGCTTCCTCATCTAGTTCAGGCATGTTGGGCTCCAGAACTTCAGGAGCGTCCCGCTCTCCTTCAGATAGAGACAACGACCCTTCTTCTGGGTCTTCCATTGACAAAGAGTCTGAGTCATCAGCTACCTCCTCAATGAGAATGTTTGAAGGCACGAATTCAGGAGCTTCTGCCCGAAGAGTTCCATTGTCAACTGTTTTGGGTGAGGTTTGGGAGGTGGTCATGGGTTCTGGCAATTGGGATGACCACAACCAGTCAGATTCTGCTTCTTCATCCTCTTGACCTTCATGGTCAGAGTCTCCATCTCTCACATCTGGAAGCACTGTTTGAGATCGGGTGATGGGTCTGGAACCTTGAGAAGTTGAAGGGGTTTCTTGTGAGTCAGATGCAGGAGGCATGCGAACTGCCTCGGAGAGGGGCAACAAGTGATTCCTGTGCCAGGTCTTTAACGGTCCCACGCTTCCTTCTGGCCTAATTTGGTACACAGGAAGGTTTTCCAGCTTCTTGCAGATAACATAAGGTTGGGATTTCCAACGGTCAGCCAACTTATGTTTTCCCGGAAATTCCCAAGTTCCTCAACAGCACTCTATCTCCTGGCTGTAAATCTTGAATTCTGACTCTTAGGTCAAAGTTTCTTTTATTTCTCAGCCCCCGTTGGTCAGATGCTGCTTGGGCCTTTTCAAAAGCTGTCTTCAGACTCTTTCTCAATCGGTCTACATACCCCTTGTGGGATGCTGCTGAGGTATGATCCAGCGATATGCCAAAGGCCAAGTCCACTGGCAACCGAGCCTCCCGCCCGAACATCAAACGGTATGGGGAATACCCGGTGACATCACTGGCAGTGCTATTGTAGGCATGCACTATGGCAGCTACATGCTTGCTCCAATGCTGCTTTTTCTCTGAACTCAGAGTCCCCAACATATCCAAGAGAGTCCGGTTAAACCGTTCAGGCTGAGCATCTCCTTGTGGGTGATAAGGGGTTGTCCTGGTCTTCTGGATGCCTAACAGGTCTAATAACTTCTTTATTAATTTGCTTTCAAAGTCTCTGCCCTGATCTGAATGAAGGCGTTGGGGTAGACCATAGTGCACAAAGAATTTTTCTACCAGTACTTTGGCTACTGTTGAGACCTTCTGGTCTTTTGTTGGGAATGCTTGAGCATATCTGGTAAAGTGATCTGTTATCACCAAGACATTCCCTTGACCACTCAGATCAGGCTCCAGGCAAAGGAAGTCAATGCACACCAGTTCCATAGGTCCCTGACTTTGCAGATGGCCCATTGGGGCTGCTTGACGTGGCAAGGTCTTCCTTTGAATGCATCGGACACAGGAATGGCAATATCCTTCCACTTCAGCCCGCATGCAGGGCCAATAGAACCTATCCCGTACAAGGTGAAAAGTCAGTTCGGACCCTAGGTGACCATGGTTGTCATGGAGGGCAGCTAGGACCACTTCTCGATATTTGGCTGGTAGAAACAGCTGCCACTTCTCTTCTGAGTCGTCAGAGGGGCCCCTTCGGTAGACCACCCCTTGACGTATGTGTAGCCGATCCCACTCCCTGCGCAACAATCGGGCTTCTCTTGGGGAGTCTGTTTCAAGCATCTCGGGACGCTGGCTTTCCAGGGCCTTTATCAGGAGTTTCCCTAAAGAGTCTTCTTCTTGCTCCTTTCTCAAATCCCTTTTTGTCAGCTTGGGCAAGCCCTCCCCTTCGACTTGAGTCACACTGCAATAGCACTTCGGTACTCCAACAGCTGAGACCCCAATTTCTTCGGCTCTTGACCCACCTCTGGCTTGAAGTTCTGTCCCCTGATATAGGGCTCGCACTCCCTCTGGGTCTAGTTGGGCCCATTCTTCGGTAGGGTCGGTGGGGGCATGAGACCTCCTGGACAGGGCATCTGCATCCCTATTTCCCACTCCGGGTCGGTACTTCAAGCTGAAGGTGAAGCTTGAAAGGGCAGCCAACCACCGGTGTCCCGTTGCATCCAACTTGGCAGTGGTCAGAAGGTAGGTGAGCGGGTTATTATCTGTCTACCACAAACTCCGCCCCATATAGGTAGTCTCTCAGTTTGTCTACCACTGCCCATTTCAAGGCCAGGAATTCAAGCTTGTGGGTGGGGTAATTCTTCTCAGCAGGTATCAGACTCCTGCTCACATATGCGACGGGTCTTAGGTAACCATCATGTTCCTGGTACAGCACCCCACCCAGCCCATCTCGGCTGGCATCTACATGCAGTTCATAAGGCTTCTTTGGATCAGCATAGGCCAGGACTGGTGCAGTGGTAAGACTTCTTTAACATCTGGAAGGCTTCCTTGCACACTCCCCTGTCCACTGGTCTTGAATCGACTCTTTGGGCCTTCGGGGTCCCATGGTGAGTTTCACTGGTTTGACCAGCTCTGGAACATCATCTTCCCCTTCGTTTCTGAGTAACTCGTTCAGGGGTCTGGCAATCTTGGCGAATCCTTCTACAAATCTTCTGTAGTAAGAACAGAACCCCAGGAATGACCGAAGCTCAGTCACGTTGGTAGGTTTCGGCCAAGAGGTGACGGCATCCAGCTTCTCTGGGTCCGTGGCCACCCCTTCTGCAGAAACGATATGGCCCAGGTAATGGACTGAGGACTGGTAAAATTGACACTTCTCTGGGGAGAGTTTCAGGCCCTCTTCACTGAGCCTCTTCAGGACCTTCTCCAGTCTCTCTTCATGCTCTTCTAGGGTTCTCCCGAACACGATGACGTCGTCCAAATATACCAGTACCTCTATTAGATTCATGTCCCCGACGGTTCTCTCCATTAGCCTTTGGAAAGTGGCGGGGGCTCCTGATAACCCTTGAGGCATACGGTTGAACTCAAAGAACCCCACAGGGGTGATGAAGGCTGTCTTCTCCCGATCCTCAGGGTGCATGGGGATTTGGTAATATCCACTTTTTAGATCCATTACACTGAACCACTTGGCCCCTGACAGACTCTGCAGGGCGTCTTCAATTCGGGGAGTGGTGTATTGATCTGGGATGGTCCTTCTGTTTAGTGTTCTGTAGTCGATACACAGTCTCAGCGACCCGTTCTTCTTTCGGACTACCACTATTGGAGAAGCGTAAGGGCTCCTGGATTCTCGAATAATCCCCGTCCTCTTCAGCTCAGCCAACTGTTCCCGCGAGTCTTCTAAGTCACCCAGTGGGACCCGTCGAACTCTCTCTCTAAAGGGCTTATCTTCTTGTAAGCGTATCTTGTGAGTGGCACTCCTTGCGCACCCCACATCGAACTCATCTTTAGAGAAGATATTTTCCCACCTTGCAAGTTGAGCTTTGGCCCTTTTTCTCCATTCTGGTGGGAGGGCCGTGTCTTCAGAACAGAGCTTCTCTATGGTGACTTCACCCCTTTCTTCTTTCTTCAATTCACACGGGGCAATGGGGTTGGCTGGATTCACCTGGCCCAACAGCATTCTGGCCGGCACCTTCACTGGTGTATTAGCAGTGTTCCTTATACTCACTGAAACCCTCCCATGGCTTTTCTGTAGGGCCTTCAATGGGATCACTTCGGGGATTACTTCAATCCCTTTCTGTCTCTCCTGTGGGCCTGGTTCGAAGACAATGAAGGGGCCTGGCTGTTTCCATGTGAGCTTGACAGAAGCCCTCAGGCAAGTCACCTCTCCCGGTTGTAATACCTTCTCCGTCTTGTCTAGCTTCCAAATCTTGCCAACTCCCTCAGCCGGGGCCTTCTGCTCCAGTACCAGGCGCTGGTAGGCTTGCCTTAACATGGGGTGGACTCTTGTGGTCGGGGCTTCTTCCTGTTGGGCTAACGGTGTCAGCAGTCGCCTGACTAGATCAGTGTTGGTCCCTATGATGAGTGAGCTCTTGCTGGCCCCTGGTGGGCGAGGGCACACTACTGCCAGAGTATCGAAGGTCTCTGTCTCCCCAGCCACTGAGGGATCAAAAGTCAACTTGATTGGCAGGTAACCGTCATAGGGAAAGCTCTGAGTTCCAATACCCCATATTTCCAGTTCCTCTAATTTCTATAGGGGCAGATGTTTAAGATGTTTATCATAGAAATCCCTATACAGAAGAGTCACTTGAGCCCCAGTGTCAAGAAGAGCCTTGGTGTAGATCCCTTCTACTTGTATGGAGACTACTGGAGAAGGCCCCACTAACTTGGCAGGGAACTCCTTCAACACAGACTTCTTGCTGGGTTCAGTTACCTGTACCCTCACTTCTTTTTTTCTTGAGTTTCCGGTGGGTCTCAGTCCCTTCTGGGTCTGGTGTGCACTGGCCTTCTGTTCAACAGCAGCCTGAGTTGTGGGACGGGGCCTAATTGGCAGAGGTTTAGGTCCCTGACTCTGATGTTTTGGATCATTGGACTTCTTGAAGGAGTTTGTGGAAACTGGTGGGCGCCCGGCTGACTCCTTCACCGGGGCCCTCTGAAGTTTTCCGCCGGCTTGCGATGTCTGGATGCAACTTCATCTGGGCTGGGACACACTGCTCTAACATGCCCGATTCCCCCACAATTGAAGCATGTTATCAATCTCTTAGGCTTCTGTACTAGTTCCATATTGGAGCTAGGAGGTTTTTTTTGTTCCTCTGACGTGTTCTTGTTGTGTGGCACAGAGGCCTGGCTAGTCAGCATGGACACCATTTCTACTAGTTGTGACACCTGGGTCTTTAGGAGTTCAACTTCTGAATCACCTTCTTCTGCACTTAACATTCTGACTCGGGCAGTTGGTTCGGTGTGTTGACTCCTCCTTTTGTCTTCCAACATGGCCTCCTCCTCCCTGACTATCCGGATCAAGTCGGGGTATTCCAGGCTGCTCCCGTCCCGCCGGGTGCGTAGCAATAATGCGATGGGGTCCAAGGGTTGAGCTCCCCTCAACACCTGCTGGGCACGGGCCTCATCCACTTTTCTTGGATCGATCCCTTTCTTCAGTAGGATCCGATGCAGGATCTTATCCAGGCGTCATATAAATTCTGACAGCTTCTCTCCCTCTTTTTGGTAGCAATGCCCCAGCTGGCAAGTGAGTTCAGTGACGCTTTCCGTCCCGCCGAACACATTCTGCAGAATATCCAGATAATCCTGTGCATTGCAGTCCTTCTTGCTTAACTTGAGGTTACGTATGGCCTCCAGAGCAGGCCCCTTTAAGCTTTCCACAATCCGTTGTTTTTTTTGTTGTTCTGGCACCTCCCATTCTTCTAGGGCCTGAGTGGCGCCATCTAGCCACTCTTCAAATCCATCTTCCACTGAAGGTACAGGTTTCTTCCCAGAAAAGGTCCTGAGTTTCCTGTATCCTGACATCAGGTAGTCTGGAGGGTCCTTTTTACACTTGGTCACAATCTCCCCCAGGACAGCGCACAATTCTGAGCTAAGGGTGGTCAATGGTGGTGAACCGGGACCCTTTTGTTGGGCGCTCCCTCCTGTGCTGGGGCCTCCTGAAGTAGTGGATGTGGGGCCATCTTTATTCTCTTCTGGGTGTATCAGGAGGAGTTCTACTTGGTTTGTAGTTTTTATGCTGGCACCCTTGAAGTAGTCAGAGATTCCGTTCCTCCACTCACATAATGCATAGGTGTGGGGATTTACAGTATCTGTCTTTATGTCAATCACCCATGGCTTCCTGTCCGTGGACAATGCTCTCAAGACTGGAGTTAGCTGCTCCTCTACCCAGGCCTCTCTCTGGATTTCAACCACCAGGCCATTTCCAGGTAGGATGCCTTCATCCCTGCACCACCGGGCTACGGCAGCAGGGTCCATTTCTGTGCTGTAAGGGTTCTGTCTAGGGGGAAAGTTGATTGCAGAACCGTAGAATATCCCGGACGAGCCCCCACGTGTAGCACTACCCCCGTAGGAGCTGCTGTTTGTTTGATTTGGGTCTACGTCCTGCCTATCAACCCCTGGAAGTGGCTCAAACCTTCCCTTAGCACAACTGATATGAATAAGGAGTGTGAGACCTATTGAGTATTAGGAGACACAATCCTGCATACATCACACAATAACCTGTAAATGTTATTACCTTTGCTGGTCACTAGTCCTTCTAAGTGACAGAGATACTTCACACAAGTTATATGCTTAATCAAAGGTACCTTTACTCAGTATAAAAGGGAAGGGTAAAGAATCACATTAATACACACAGTTGACTCTGCATGCGCATTGCAGAGTCAATAAACCAATAAGGATAGGTATCACTGAGATTAGGTAATAACAGGAAATAACATCAGCTATATATATGTACATGTATCTATATGTGTCTCTGCACGGCTAACTGGTTGCTCGCGAGCTCCCCCTTTGTTGCAATACCTTGCACGTGTTCATTCCCTATAATAGGTAAGCAAGGCCTATCTGCGTCCCACTCAAAGTTCCTTTCTCCAATGAAGTCTTCGCTAGCCACCGTCGGTGCACAAGTTAAATTGTAATCCACAGGGTTTCAACAAGATGCTGTAATTATCCGCAATATACCTGAGTACTCGTGTGCCTGCCACCCACTAATGACGGATGCACCAATCTCTGATCACATAGTCTCCAGTGAGATACACTAGGCCGCAAGCTGTGGCGTGATAGGTGAAGTGTGGCTGGCACTAACTAAATCACTTTCCTCTAAGGTAGTAGTCAATTCTGGGCAGGTGCCCTTCTCACCAAACAGGCCCGACTTTCAGATAGTCTCCTCTGGCTTGTCCCGGTCACTCGATCTCCACGCTTCTGCTTCAGCTGCAGTCTCCGGACTCCGTCACTAACAGCATATAGTGATGGACGACTCCGGTCTCTGCTGGGCAATCACAGGACGCTGTGGACGATCCTCTGCTGGAAATCACTCAGGCACTCCCGTAATTTAGGCCCAGGCTTCTAGCCTAATCCTTAGGAAGCAGGCCTCCGTGCCAACTTCCTGCTTGATTGAGAGCTGGATCCAGAGAGAGAGACGCTGGCCCCTCCCCTGGTTTAAGTAGTCTGCCCAGAATGCTTTGCGGTGTTGCAATGCACCCTGGGTAATGTAGTCTGTCTTTTACTAAAAGCAACAAAGTCTTTTCTCCTAGCTGATATCTGTCCCAAAGTGCATTAGTTGCATTGTAACACTTATACCACCGGAGGGAGCCGGATTCCTTCTTACATATGGACATCCTGCTACAGTATTGTATTTATCATTTATTTATATACTAATAAATATATATATATTTTTTACTACATGGCAGCAATACTTTGCACATTCAGCTTTAATTCTACAACCAGCAGGGAGCATAAGCTTTGCTGTGTTATGCACAATTCTGCAGGGGACACGTTGGACCTTCTGAAAAGAAGCCACTTCTACCACATAGGAAACAAGGGTGTTTCTTTGTAGCATGCTGGCAGGGGACAGACTTTTCTACTCAGGTTAGGTCTGCTTTCTATCAGATACCAACTATAAGACCCTTTTCACAAGGGCCAGATCTGGTTTTGCTCAGCAGGGAATCCATACGCTGAACCCCTGCTGAGTGGAGCAGTCGGATTACAGGTTGTGCAGAGCGGATATGGTCACAGCCTGCTCTGCTCTATGGGCTGTCTATTTACACCTGACTGCCCTCCCCTTTTATCTGACCAGATCGGATTGAATTAAAAGGGAACTGATCCCCTTCTGTTTTTTGTTTTTTTCTGGATCGGACCCAGAGGTAGGCAGGTGTAAACAAACACAAATCCATTTACATCTGGTGCTCCATAGAGGAGAATGGAGGGTTAAATCGTGTCCAGCAGAAAAACCAACAGCCGGACCCGATCGGGCCTCTCGTGTGAGAGAGGCCTAAGAATTTGCGCAAGAGCTGCATGATAAATTGTATAATAATCGCAATCTCGGTCCCCCCCCCCCCCCCCGCAGTCTCCAGCCGGGATTACCGCAATTTTTTCGGGTCTCCCTGGGATGTAGCCTGGACCGGAGGAGCAGCTGTCGGAACCAGCGTGGAACACAAATGGCGCCGATACCGGAACTGACGTCAGCAACCAGAACCGACGTCAGCAGAGAGCGTGATGCGCCGCGGTGGATGCCTGGGCGTGGGCAGTACCACGTTTCTCGGCCGAGAAACACTGCAGTGACTGAGCGCGCACCAGCATTGATCCGATGCCCGATGGCAGGCATTTTTCCAACACAAATATGAGCTGCCGTATATATATTATGAATATGACTGCTGCAGTGCTTGGACTTGATATCCAGAAAGCCCATGACATAGGAGTGGGTAATATCAGTCCTCCCTATGTCACCATGCTGTACCACCCACAGTCAGATCTACATTTCAAAATGGTTAATTTAAAAAAGAAAAATCTATATCAAAGTTAAACTCAACAAGAAAAAAAATAAACAATTTATAAACAGTAAAACCTTGGTTTGAGAGTAACTTGGTTTGAGAGCGTTTTGCAAGACAAACAACATTTTAAAAAAAAAATTGACTTGATATACAAGCGATGTCTTGATATAAGAGTAGCGGCATGTCACAACTCAATATAAAGTATACACATATACTGAGTACCGTATATACTCGAGTATAAGCCGAGTTTTTCAGCACTTTTTTTGTGCTGAAAATGCCCCCCTCGGCTTATACTCGAGTCACCTTTTCGCGCCTGATCTCCCGAATTTTGAGGACCCGGTACCAGCCGGCCATAGGTCCCCTGGATCCTAAACTTGGCACACATGTAGCCCCACTCTTCCTCTGCAAGTGTGCAAAGTTCTTTGTCCGGAGGACCTACGGCCGGGGAGCACCGATTTTTCAAAGCCGGGCACCCCTTCCATAGACTCCCATGTTAAACGGTAATTTCTCTGGTGGTTTTGAGGACCCAGTACCAGCCGGCCCTAAGTCCCCTGGATCCCAAACATGGCACACATGTAGCCCAATTTCTCCTCTACAAGTGTGTTTTATGTCTGGATGACCTAAGGTCGGGGAGCACTGAATTTTCAAAACCGGGCACCCCTTCCATAGACTCCCATGTTAAACGACAGTCTAGTCATGGACACAGTGAGGCATGGGCACAGTGAGGCATGCAGATGGACACAGTGAGGCAAAGTGAGGCATGCAGATGGACACAGTGAGGCATGCAGATGGACACCCTAGGCTTATACTCAAGTCAATACGTTTTCCCAGTTTTTCGTGGTAAAATTAGGTGCCTCGGCTTATATTCGGGTCGGCTTATACTCGAGTATATACGGTATATGTGGATCATTTTACCCCAGATCCCTGCATACTTAGATGTGCCTCTTTTAATCATCAACCATGTGAGTTGCTAAATGTTGTACCTTCATTAAATGTAACCATATTGCTACACTTAGAGGCGCCTCTCTTCTCTTTTATACTCTGTAGCTCATGCTGGATTTTGCTTCTAATCCCCTTGGGGAGGCTTCCATTTGTGGAAATACATTTTATGGTTACACAAATGATCACATTGCTATAATCTTTTTATATGGACTATAAACTGAAGGACCTATGAATAAATGGTTGTGGAACAAATCATTTGAGTTTCCATTATTTCTTATGGGAAAATTTGCTTTGATATACAAGTGCTTTGGTTTACAAGCATGCTTCCATAACCAATTATGCTCGCAATCCAAGGTTTTACTGTATATATATATATAGATATATATATATCTATATATATATATATATATAGATATATATATCTATATATATACATATAGTTATTTTTTTCTTGTTGAGTTTAACTTTGATATAGATTTTTTCTTTTTTTAAATTACCGTATATACTCGAGTATAAGCCGACCCGAGTATAAGCCGAGGTACCTAATGTTACCACAAAAAACTGGGAAAACTTACTGACTCGAGTATAAGCCGAGGGTCAACAATGCCCATTTGCACGCCTCACTGTGCCCATTGCAACTTCACTAAGCCCATTGTCACTGCCCATTGCCACCTTACTGTGCCCATCCTCACTGTTCCTCACTGTTCCCATCCTCACTGTTCCTCACCTCACTGTTCCTATCCTCACTGTTCCCTAGCTCACTGTTCATTAGCTCACTGTTTAAATTGAACATTGTAAATTGTACCTGAAAAAAAATTGAGAAGCTGCGGCGTCCATCGTTTAAAACTCGCGGTCTCTTCCTCTTCCCTTCCGTGATAGCCGTTTTCTAAGCACACAGTTCCGCCTATCAGGAACGTTCTCTCATCCGCAGACGTCTGTGATTGGCGGAACACTGAACACAGTGTCTGCTGGGATGGGTGAGGATGAGAGAACGTTCGTGATAGGCGATTCTCAGCAGACACTCTACGCCTATCACGGAAGGGACCAGGAAGAGACCGCGAGATTTAAACGATGGACGCCGCAGCCTCTCAACTTTTTTTCAGGTACAATTTACAATGTTAAATTTCGCTGACTCGAGTATAAGCCGAGGGGGGGACTTTCAACACAAAAAAAAGGGCTGAAAATCTCGGCTTATACTCGAGTATATACGGTAAACATTTTAAAATGTAGATCTATGGGTGGTGCATGGTGACATAGGGAGGACTGAGATATATATATATATATATATATATATATATATAGACAAATATGTTTTGTGACACTGGATTGTAAAATAATTCTGTGGATCCTGAACAGTGGATAGGAGCTTGTTGGGCTGTATACTCTGCACAATACCTCTATGACAGTGGCAGATAATATTGTGGCAATGCTTCTAGGTACAGAGAAATGTAAATGTTTAAAATAAAAAAAGTTTTTGAGAATCGTGAGAGAATTGTGATTATTCTAAGCAAAAGAATCATGAGTAGGGTTGAGCGGACACCTGGATGTTCGGGTTCGACGGGTTCGGCCGAACCTCGGAAAAAAGTTTGAGTTCGGGACCCATACTTGACCCTGAACCCCATTGAAGTCAATGGGGACCCGAACTTTTGAGGACTAAAATGGCTCTAAAATAGTAATGGAAATGGCTAGAGGGCTGCAAATTGAAGCAAAATGTTGTTAAGAGCATGGCAAGTGCTCTGCAAACAAATGTGGATAGGGAAATAATAACTTAAAATAACATAAAATACATAAAAATAAAAAATTATAATCTTGACCTAGGAGGACGAGGTCCATATGGAGTAGGAGGTTCAGGTGGCGGTGGATGTGGCGGTGTAGGTGGAAGCGGCAGTGGAGGAGGACGAGGTAGCCAACACTGGTTTTTGTTTTTAATTTTATTTATTTTTAAATTAGGGTACACCCCAAAAAAAGGGAGAGAGATCAAAAATACAACAATGGCTGGGTAAGGCCGGTATACGTGTCTATTCTGCACAAGGTACGGACAAGTCCTGTGGGATCTATGCCTGGTTAATTTTAATGAACGTGAGCTTGTCCACATTGGCTCTGGACAGGCGGCTGTGCTTGTCTGTGATAACGCCCCCTGCCGTGCTAAATACACGTTCAGATAATACACTGGCTGCAGGGCAGGCCAGCACCTCCAAGGCGTAAAGGGCAAGCTCAGGCCATGTGCCCAATTTGGAGACCGAGAAGTTGAAGGGGGCAGACCCGTCATTCAGTACGTGTAGGTGTGTGCACACATACTGCTCCACCATGTTGGTGAAATGCTGCCTCCTGCTAAGACGTTCCATATCAGCTGGTGGTGCTGGTTGTTGTGGCTTGCTGACAAAGCTTTTCCACATTTCGGCCATGCTAACCCTGCCTTCTGAGGTGCTGGCGGTGCCCCGGCTGCGTTGGCGCCCTCTTCCTCCTCCTCTGCCTTCGCCTTGTGCTTCCACTGTGCCCCCGCTGTCAGGTGGGAATGCCACCAGCAGCACGTCTACCAGCGTGCGCTTGTACTCGCGCATCTTACAATCACACTCCAGTGAGGGAATTAAGGACGGTACGTTGTCCTTGTAACGGGGATCCAGCAGCGTGGCCACCCAGTAATCAGCACCTGTTAGAATGTGTGCAACTCGGCGTTCGTTGCGGAGACACTGCAGCATGTAATCGCTCATGTGTGCCAGGCTGCCCAGAGGCAACGAAAAGCTATCCTCTGTGGGAGGTGTATCGTCTGTGTCCTCTGTATCCCCCCAGCCATGCACCAGTGATGGCCATGAGCTGGTCTGGGTGCCACCCTGCTGTGAACATGGTTCCTCCTCCTCATCCTCCACCTTGTCATCCTGCAGAACTTTGCCCTTGCTGGACAATTGTGTACCCGGCGTTTGTTGGTGCAGGAACCCACCCTCGGAGCCACTTGTGAATGACTGCCCTAAAAGCCTTGGAAATGATCCCTCTTCTTCCTCCTCCTGTGCCACATCCTCTTCCATCATCGCCCGAAGCGTTTTTTCAAGGAGGCATAGAACTGGGATAGTAACGCTGAGAACGGCGTCATCGGCACTGGCCATGTTGGTGGAGTACTCGAAACAGCGCAACAAGGCACACAGGTCTCGCATGGAGGCCCAGATATTGGTGGTGAAGTGGTGCTGTTCCGCAGAGCGACTCACGCGTGCGCGCTGCAGCTGAAACTACACTATCGCCTGCTGCTGCTCGCACAGTCTGGCCAGCATTTGCAAGGTGGAGTTCCACCTTGTGGGCATGTCACATATGAGGCGGTGAGCGGGAAGGCCGAAGTTACACTGCAGCGCTGACAGGCGAGCAGCAGCAGGATGAGAACGCCGAAAGTGCGCATAGACGGCCTGCAGCAGCTCTGGCATATCGGGGTAATTTTTAAGGAACCCCTGCACCACCAAATTCAGCACATGCGCCAGGCAAGGAATGTGCGTCAAACCGGCTAGGCTGCTACGAGATTTCGCCTATTATCACACACCACCAGGCCGGGCTTGAGGCTCACTGCGACCAACCACTCATCGGTCTGTTGTTCCATGTCCCTCCACAACTCCTGCGCGGTGTGGCGTTTTTCCCCCAAACAGGAAAGTTTTAAAACTGCCTGCTGTCGTTTACCCATGGCTGTGCTGAAGTTGTTGGTGAAGGTGTTACGCTGACCGGATGAGGAGGCGGTAGAGGATGAGGAAGTGGAGAAGGAGGAGTTAGCAACAGGAGGCAAACTGAAGCGCCCTGCAATCCTTGGTGGTGGAAGGACATGCGCCAAACTGCTATCCGCCTCAGGCCCAGCCACCACTGCATTTACCCAGTGTGCTGTTATGCCCTGTACACACGATCGGATTTCCGATGGAATAAAATCCGATGGCTTTTTCCATCGGAAATCCGATGAAGCTGACTTCCATCAGTCTTCCCTACACACCATCAGTCAAAAATCCGACCGTCCCAAACGCTGTGACGTAAAACACTCCGAGAAAAATTAAGTTCAATGCTTCTGAGCATGCGTTGACTTGATTCTGAGCATGCGTGGGTTTTTTCTCCGATGGAGTTCCCCACAGACGATCGGAATTTGCTATTTTTTTTTCCATCTGTAAAATTTAAAGCATGGTCTATTTTTTTATACTGATGGAAAAAAGACCGATGGGGCCCACACACGATCGGTTTGTCCGATGAAAAAAGTCCATCGGTCTTTTTTCATCAGAAAAACCGATCGTGTGTACGCGGCATAAGGGAGATATAACGTCCCTGACCGTGCTTACTGGTCCACGTATCCGTAGTTAGGTGGACCTTGCCACAGATGGCGTTGCGCAGTGCACACCTGATTTTGTCCCCCACTTGGTTGTGCAGGGAAGGGATGGCTCGCTTGGAACGTACTGTGGGACAGCCAATGCCATCAGGCTTTTAAAACTCTGCGTCTCCACCAGACGGAATGACAGCATTTCAAAGGCCAGGAATTTTGCAATGCTGGCATTCAGGGCCAGGGATCACAGGTGGGTAGGGGGGTACTTCCTCTTCCGCTCCAGTGTTTGGGAGATAGAGAGCTGAACGCTTGGAGATGGTTGGTGACCCAGGTGGTAGTGTTGCTGGCAGATCCTCTGTTTGCGGGGTGGCAGGTACCACTGTCACTACAGAGGTGGATGAAGAGGCCGAGACTGCAGCAGAAGAGGAAGCAGGAGGAGCCAGAGACCTTTCTTGGTTTTTGAGGTGTCTACCCCACTGCAGATCGTGCTTTGCACTTAGATGCCTGGTCATGCAGGTTGTGCTCAGGTTGAGAACGTTTATGCCTCGCATTTATGGCTCCGATTGCACAGCGTGCAAACCACTCGTGTCTTGTCATCAGCACATTGTCTGAAGAACTGCCATGCTAGGGAACTCCTTGGACCTGGCTTGGTGTGCTTGGCCCCGTGCTGCGTTGGGCAGTAGTAGGTGTACTGTCTAGGGGACGGACGCTCCGCTTTTGCACCCTGCTCCCTCTTCTGCTGTGCTGGTGGCTCTGCGCGACCACCGCCTCTTCCTCTGAAGTACACAGGTCATCTGCATGACATTGATTCCTTGTGGGTTCGAGGACCTCATCGTCCTCCACATCATCTTCCACCCAGTCTTCACCCCTGCCCTCCTTGTCGGTCTGCACAATTGCGAAAGCAGCAGCAGTTGGCACCTGTGTTTCTTCATCATCCGAGACGTGCTGCGATGGTCCTCCCATGTACTCATCTTGAAACATAAGTGGTTGGGCATCAGTGCACTCAATCTCTTCCACTTCTGGGGCAGGTGGATGGCCCTGGGAAACCCTGCTAACAGAGTCATCAAAAAGCAGAAGAGATTGCTGCATGACTTGGGGCTCAGACTGCTTGGCTGATTTGCAAGGGGGTAAGGTGAAAGACTGATGGACATCAGCTGCAGGTGCCAACTCTGATCTTTCAGCAGTAGACTGGGTGGGAGACAATGTGAAGGAACTGGAGGCACTGTCAGCAACCCAATCTACTATCGCCTGTACTTGTCCTGGGCCTGGCCTCAACATTCGTAGAGCCGCATTAGGCCTGACCAAATACCGCTGCAGGTTCTGTCGCCTACTCGCACCTAAGGAAGGTGTTTCACTTGTGTGTGTGTAGCTGGCACAGATCGACCACGTCCTCTCCCTGCAACAGGAGCTCCACCAGCAGCACCACGACCGGGGCCATGTCCCTTATTTGACGGGCTCCCCATATTTATCAAATTTAGGAATTATGCCCTAAATGGGTGTTTTTTGAACAGCAGAATAGAGCAACAGTATCTAAAGGGTGTATCTCACAGGTACAGATATGCAAAAAACGCACCAAAATTTTTTTTGTTTGCCTTAAATTATTATTTTTTGGAAGATCAGAATAGGAGAACAGTATCTAAAGTGTGTATCTCACACGTACAGATATGCAGAAAATGCAGCAAAAAACATTTTTGGGCCAGAAAACGCACCAAAAAATATTTTTTTGCCCTAAATTATTATTTTTTGGAAGATCAGAATAATAGGATTTTTATAACAGCTTACCTGTAAAATCCTTTTCTTGGAGTACATCACGGGACACAGAGCGGCATAGTCATTACTATGTGGGTTATATAGTTTACCTTCAGGTGCTGGCACTGGCAACTTCCAAACCGGAAGTACCCTCCCCTATATAAGCCCCTCCCATCCGGGAGCACCTCAGTTTTGTAGCAAAGCAATAAGTGTCCCCAAAAGAGGGGTGGGAGCTCTGTGTCCCGTGATGTACTCCAAGAAAAGGATTTTACAGGTAAGCTGTTATAAAAATCCTATTTTCTTTCTCGTACATCACGGGACACAGAGCGGCATAGTCATTACTATGTGGGATGTCCTAAAGCAATGCCCAATGAGGGGGGGGTACACCATACATAAGCTGAGCGCTATCAGACATGAGGATCTTTTGCGGCCTGCAACACACTGCGCCCAAAGGCGACATCCTCCTGACTTCTAACGTCCACCTGGTAGAACCTAGTAAACGTGTGTACTGAAGACCATGTTGCGGCCTTACAGATTTGAGCCAGGGAGGCCTGGTGATGCACTGCCCATGAAGTTCCAACTGCTCTCGTGGAGTGCGCCCTAACTTTGAACGGAGGCGGTCTCCTTCTCAAGCCATAGGCTTGCATAATGACCTGTCGAATCCACTTGGCTAAAGTAGATTTTGACGCTGCCTGACCCTTTCTGGGGCCTTCCGGCAGAATAAACAAAGTATCCGTTCTGCGAATCTGAGCAATGGCTTTTAGATAAGCTTTAACTGCTCTTACTACATCCAAAGAATGTAATAATTTTTCCTCTACTGAACTAGGTTTGGGGAAAAAAGAAGGAAGAACCACATCTTGGTTCAAATGAAACCTCGATACCACCTTAGGAAGAAAGGCTGGATGAGGACGTAACACTACTCTGTCCTTATGGATAACCAGATATGGCTCCCTACAGGACATAGCGGCTAATTCCGACACTCTTTTAGCCGAACAAATGGCTACTAGAAAAATCAATTTCCTGGTGAGAAGAACCAGGGAAATATGCTGTAATGGTTCAAATGGTTGTTTCTGTAGAACCGACAGAACCAGGTTTAAGTCCCATGGACATATGGGAATATTAACCGGAGGGCTAATACGTATCACTCCTTGTATAAAGGCTTTGACTAGTGAATGCGAAGCCAAGGGCCTCTGAAAAAATATTGACAAGGCCGAAATCTGACCCTTGATAGCACTCAAGGCAAGCTTCCTATCTACAGCCCACTGTAGGAAGTCCAGAATCCTACCTATTACGTACTTACGTGGATGCCATTTCTTGGCCTCACACCAGGCGATGTACGCCTTCCAGATTCTATAGTAGATCTGCCTGGATACTGGCTTCCTGGCATTGATCATGGTAGATACCACAGGATTAGAGAGACCTCTCTTTTTTAGAATGTGGGCTTCAATAGCCAGGCCGTCAAACCTAGGGCTGGTAAGGAAGGGTGGTATATCGGTCCTTGCGAAAGCAGGTCCGGACGATGTGGGAGGGTCCAAGGACTCCCCACAGACATTTTTACAATCTCCGCGTACCATGCTCTTCGGGGCCACTCTGGAGCCACCAGAATCACTGGTTTCTTTTCTACCCTGATTCTGCGGAGTAATCGAGGTAACAATTGTGGCGGTGGGAATGCATATATCAGCTTGAACTGATCCCAAGGGAACACTAGGGCATCCGAGCCGCAAGCTAGGGGATCCCTTGTCCAAGAGACAAACCTGTCCACCTTTGCGTTGAATCTGGATGCTAGCAGATCTACATCCGGTGTTCCCCACCGCTGACATATTGTCCGGAAAACCTCGGGGTGAAGGGACCATTCCCCTGGGCATAATTGTTGGCGACTTAGAAAGTCCGCCTTCCAATTCTCCACTCCTGGAATGAATACCGCGGATATGGCTGGGATATATCTTTCTGCCCATTTCAGGATGCAATTTACTTCCCTCTGGGCTGCACGACTCCTGGTGCCACCCTGTTGATTGATATATGCCACTGCCGTGGCATTGTCTGATTGAATTCTGACAGGGGACCCTTGGAGTTTGGATGTCCATGCTACTAGGGCATACCGGGCTGCTCGTATCTCTAAGAGATTGATGGGCAGGGCCTTTTCTGCATCCGACTATTTGCCCTGGAGAGACCATTGCTCCAGTACTGCTCCCCAGCCTATAAGGCTGGCATCTGTAGTGACCACCTTCCAAGAAATCGGACTGAAGGATTTCCCTTTTTCCAGATTCTGGGGAACCAACCACCAACGGAGGCTCTTGCGAACGGAAGGGGACAAGGACATTGGTAAGTCTAGGGCCTGAACTCTTTTGTTCCAGGCTGACAGTATAGCCCTTTGCAAATTCCTTGAATGGAATTGACCGTAGGGTACTGCTTCGAATGATGCCACCAATTTTCCCAGCAGCCTCATGCACAGGCGTATGGATGGCTGTCTTTTTGTACCCACTAGGTGGATCAAATCTCTCAAAGACGACACCTTTTCTTGAGGCAAGAAAATTTTTCTCTGGTCTGAATCCAGCCTTAGCCCCAAGTATTCCAGACTTTTGACTGGTTTTAGGGCTGACTTGTCTCGGTTGATAATCCAACCGTGAGATTCCAGATACTCGATTGTCTCGTGAACAACCACTTCTAGTTTTTCCACTGAGTGGTCTATCAGCAACAAGTCGTCTAGATATGCCATTATCGTTACACCTCGTGTTCTTAAATTGGCCAATAATGGGGCCAGAATTTTTGTGAACACGCGTGGTGCTGTGGCCAGACCGAAGGGTAAGGCTCTGAACTGAAAATGGCGCCCTTCTACTGCAAAGCGTAGAAATTTTAGGTGGACTGGAAAGATGGGAAAGTGCAAATAAGCATCTTTGATGTCGATCGAGGCTAACCATTCCTCCCCTTGTAGGGCAGTGGCCACCGATCGGATCGACTCCATCCGGAAAGTCCTGATATGTAGGAATTTGTTTAGCCCTTTTAGATTTAATATGGGCCTCACGTCCCCGTTTGGCTTTGGGACTGTAAAGAGGTTTGAGTAAAACCCGAACCCCCATTCTTCTAGGGGGACCTCCATAATTACTGCTTGGAGCAATAGTTGTTCTAGTGCCAACCGGAGGGATCCTCTCTTCCGGGGATCCCTTGGCACGTTCGACCTTATAAAATGGGAAGGAGGGGGGTCTTTTAACTCCAATTTGTATCCCAGACTTACTGCGGAGAGCACCCATCTGTCTCTGATCGTGTCCTGCCAGGTCTCTGCGAACAACTGAAGTCTTCCCCCCACCCGATTGAGTGGGGGCAACCCTTCATGCATTTGACTTTGGGGGAGGTTTTGTACCTCTCCTAACTCAGGGCTTCTTGTTACCCTGCGATTGTCCCTGATTTTTACCCCCGGGATTTGACCGAGGAGGCCGTCGGAACTGTTTCACAGCCGATGTCCTAGGGACTGGAGAAGCAGGCCTCTTAATAGAGGGACCTCTAACTCTGTTTTTAACCGGCAAGAGTGTACTTTTATCGCTGGAAATTTTCTGGATATATCTGTCCAGGTCTTCCCCGAATAAGCGTTCACCATGAAATGGGAAGCTGACCAGCAATTTTTTACAGGGGGCTTCAGCAGACCAGTTTTTGAGCCATAGAAGCCTGCGCATATGTACTACAGACAGCGTAAGGCAGGAGGCCTGATGGATTGAATCCTTTATAGCGTCAACCGCAAAGCATAAGGCCCTAGGTAGATCAGCTAGGGCAAGGGCCTGCTGATCTGGCAAGTCCCTTAAGACCTGTTTCAACTGATCCTTCACTGCTTGGCAGACCCCAATAGCTGCCACTGCTGGTTGTGTCACCAAGCCTGCTGTAGCAAAAGCAGATTTTAATAAGGACTCCAATTTTTTATCTATTGGGTCCTTGAACATTTGGACATTATCCACTGGACATGTCAGTGATTTATTCACACAAGAGATGGCTGCGTCCACTGTAGGGACCCTCCATTTTTTGATGAACTTATCCTCCATGGGATAGACCACCTGAAATCTCTTGGGAGGAGTAAATATTTTATCAGGATGTTCCCAATCCTGGTAAATGAGCCCTTCCAGTAAAGGATGGATTGGAAAGGAACAAACAGTCTGGGGAGCTTTTAGCGACCCCAACGAGGAGACAGAAGTGGATGATGGCTCCGCAAGGGGCATTTTAAATGCTGATCGGACCATGTTAGTCAGGGACTGAACCCATAATCTTTCAGCATGTGATGCTGAGAATGGCTCTTCCACTGTTGATTCCTCTACAACAGAATCAACCTCATCCTGATCCCCTTCAGGTAGGTCGATCCCTGTATGGGACTGTTGCTCTGCTAACAGGTACTCTGAGGGAGGAGACGGAGATCGGGCGCGCTTTCCCTCTGACAGGGAAGCAGCGATCAATGTTGACAATCTCTCTTCCAGTCCTCCCAGAGCTGAGGGAAAAACCTCCTCTGTTACATACACAGGAGCAGGTGAACTGAGGACAGCCACAGTACCAGGTACTCCTGAGGGTGCTCTACGGTCACTAACCTCTGATTCTTCAGGGGAGATTGGTGCAGCCGAAACATGCCCAAGATCCTCAGAGCCCGATGGAGACCCCCTATGCTTCCTGGGATTTTTAGTCCAGGAGTTTTTAGACGGCATATTCCTAAGCCCAAAGTTGAGGTATTCCAGCCGAAATACACCACTTACTGACAATAGTCTAGCACAATTGCTGCTATAAAAACAGTTGGTGTCTACTAATGTGCCTTTCTATGGGGATGCCTGCATCAACCGCTTGCTGTATGCCTTTTTTAAATGTTGCCAGCTCTGTCTCTGCACTCCATAGCCAGCTCACAACACATAATTGTGCCTTTTAACATGCTGGGACGCCCGCACATGCGCAGAAGCGCTGCGGCGCGCACAGAGCGTCATCCCCAAGCTCCGCCCCCTCTTCCAGCTCACCTCTATATATAGAGGCACGTGCGCCTTCGGCGCTCTTTTTTGAAAAAGGAAACTAGGGACAGGAGACAGGGCCCTTTTGCCGCAGGCCGGGGGATGGACGAGCATTGCAACATGGCAGAGGAAGCAGTTTCCCACAAGAGAACTCACCATCTGCCTGGACTTGACTCTGATGAAAAGAAAAAGTCCACATGACAAGAAACGTTCCACAGCGGCCTCTAGCGGATTAACACAGGTACCGCGGTCTGTCTATTTTTTTTTTTCTTGACCACTATTAAAATTATTACATTTTTTTAGTAGTTACAGGCATGCACAGATATTTAGCGGGAATACCGTTAGGTAACAGGCAGAAAGACATATTAGGCTTGGGGGTCCCCTAATAGAACCAAGTTCCTGGGGGGCCCCCACTTACCTTTTCCCCGCCGCAGGACTCTGTTTGGTCCACAGAAGCCCAAACTTCACCTCTCACGGCAGGCATTGTAATTAAACCTTCAGGGACCGGGTTCCCAAGGATTCCACTCCCCTGGACCTGTATAGCACCCTGCACAGAAAGCATCTTAGTCGTGGGTATGACCAGAGCTCTGGATCCCAGGGTCCAGCTCTCCTAAGAGAAGCATTACAGGCAAAACCTTGCTCTTCTCTGCAAGGCCCGGGTACCGACCGTTTAGCTATGAAGCTTTTTTGGTTGGATCCGGAATAGCTTACTGAGGCCCAAAAGAACCTGTACGCAAGCTCAGTGAAAAACACATGTTACTTCTTGGCCAACACCTTAGACACTGGCAAAAAACTGAGGTGCTCCCGGATGGGAGGGGCTTATATAGGGGAGGGTACTTCCGGTTTGGAAGTTGCCAGTGCCAGCACCTGAAGGTAAACTATATAACCCACATAGTAATGACTATGCCGCTCTGTGTCCCGTGATGTACGAGAAAGAAAGGAGAACAGTATCTAAAGTGTGTATCTCACGCGTACAGATATGCAGAAAATGAAGCAAAAAAAATTTTGGGGCAGAAAACGCACCAAATTTTTTTTTTTCCCTGAATTATTCTATTTTTAGAACAGAATAGGAGAACAGTATCTAAAGTGTAGATAAACAAAACTAGAACTTGCGCTTAGGACGTATATACCAAATAAATAAATCAAATTAATAATATGCGCAGCTGCTACAACATAAGGCACTAACACCTTAAAGAGAGATAAAAAATAATATATATAAAAATATATATATATATAATGCAGCACTAGCGAATATAATTACAGGTGCTCAACACAGAAATTATGTGAATAACAACCATCAATACCTTTCGGGATAATGGCACCCACTGATACTACAAAAATGGTGCACTAATGGCACCAAACTGTGCTGCGTGTGTGGAACTAAGCGTTTCCACTAATGATTCCACTAATGGAAATAATAACAAAAATGTAAAACAAAAATGAATTAAGTGCAATATCACTAATATATATACTGTGCTAACAAAGTGAACTGAACATGGGGGGACTAGTAACAACCAGGTAATTAGCCTTTTTAGGACCCACAGTTCTAAAAATGACATTCATCAGAAAATAATGTCCAGTATGAATCAGTGGTTCTGACACAGAGAGAAAGAAAATAAAGGTCACCCAACATCTAGGTCCGATAATATTCGATGAGGTTCAACAGTTGGCTCAATAGTCACGACAGAGATCGGGGAGCCATGTGAGGGAGAAAAGGAAAAGACAATCTTAGGAACAAATTAACATGGCGCTGTTATTTGATAAACTCACAAGACTTCAATGATAAACGAGCGTCAGTGTGTTCCGGGTTCACAACAGCGTGCGTTCCACGAGAACCGGAAGCAGCGTCACTGGTTCTAGAGTTGACCGGAAATTACGTCAACGTGTTTCGCCCCTCCTCCAGGGCATCATCAAGGACATCACTTCCGGTCAAAGAAGATCATTTTATATGCGCGGAGGTCTCCGCCTCACCTCATGTAAACCAATTAGAAAAGGCAGAACCTCCCAACATAACCAAACATTGGCTTCCTGATCACATCATTGCCCATCATTGATCAAATGTGAAACTTTATTACTATATGACAATGATATGGGTTAACAATGTATGAACATGAAATCATTAAGAACAGAAATCGAGTGTGCCTGTATAAAACTGGTTAAAATACACTATAAAAAACATTGAAAGTAACTATATGTAATATGATGGGTATACACTTGGGAAAAAAAATAAAAAATTTAATAAAAATATTCTCCACGAGGGAGAGGTGGATATCCCAGTCAAAACAACTATAGAGGTGATTTTCAAAGAAGGGGTTTTGGAGGACCAAATCGGAGACCCCGAGGGGGACCCAATCCCAGAGGCCGAGGGAGAGGCCAATATCAACAGGATGTGAGGGAAGAAGAATGGAGACCCTGGTATCCCCTGGTACCCCACCCATACAATCAAGATCAAACAAGAAGAGACGAACCAGAGGATGTAGGGGAGGGAAAAGAAAAAAGGAAAAGGGAAAAGAAAAAAGGAAAAGGGCAAATTCAATTCGGGAATCTTTAATTTGAGTGATGAAGTTTTTTCTGAAGAAGAGAATAGTCTTACAATTAGGACTAAAATTTGCGTTAGATAAAGACTTTAATAAGTTTGATATTTTTATTGATTTTCAGAAATTTATTAGGAAAATAAATATTAAAAAGACCTATGCCAAAAAAAAAAAAGGGAGATAATTCCGAAAGGAGTAATGGACGAATTTACCCATACCACATTAAGAAATAATTACATTTTTAATCCTAAACCTAACAACAATCATTTGTTGAGGTTTTCAAATTGGTAGTCGAAGAAGATTTAAGAAAATTAAAAATACAACCGTGCAGAAAGAAAAAAGACGTTGAAAAAGGTCTGGAATTATTAGAGAAAAAGAAAAATATAGTAATAAAATCAGCTGATAAGGGGGGGGGGGTTGGTAATCCTGAACAAAAGTGATAATCTTGATGAATTAAATAGACTAGTATCTGATACAGTGACATATGAGGAACTTAAAGGTAACCCTACCAACAAATATAAAGCCAAATTGAAACGTTTAACCAAGCAAGCACATCTAACAGGGATTCTAAATAAAAAGGAAACCAGATTTCTAGTCCCTGATGCCCCCAAAGTCCCGGTAATTTATCAATTACCCAAAATACACAAAGACCCCCTTAAGCCTCCTGGGAGGCCTATAGTCAGTGGGGTAGATTCACTATTTTCAAGAATGGGGGAGTACCTGGACAATTTTTTCCAACCACTAGTACAAGAATGTCCTGCATATCTAAAAGATAGTAAAGTTCTGATAACATTCCTGGAACCCCTCACAGTGGACCAGGACTGCATTCTTGCTAGTGTGGATGTTAATTCTTTGTACACCAATATACAACAACATCATGCTTTGGAAGCAATAAAATGGGCTCTTGATAAAACAGATATTAAGCCCAAACAAAAAGTTTTTCTACTTGAAGCTTTGGATTTAGCTATGAGCCACAATTTTTTCTGGCACAAGAAGAAATACTATAGGCAACGAAGAGGTGTTGCAATGGGTGCCAAATATGCCCCGTCAGTAGCAAATCTTTTTATGAGTTGGTGGGAATCCCAAGCAATTTATGGAAGAAATATACCCCAGTTACGTTTCTATAAACGTTATATTGACAATATTTTCATTATTTGGGCAGGATCAAGAGATTCCTTTTTTGAGTTTCTGGTAGAAATTGGTAATAACCCACAGCTCTAAAAATGACATTCATCAGAAAATAATGTCCAGTATGAATCAGTGGTTCTGACACAGAGAGAAAGAAAATAAAGGTCACCCAACATCTAGGTCCGATAATATTCGATGAGGTTCAACAGCTGGCTCAATAGTCACGACAGAGATCGGGGAGCCATGTGAGGGAGAAAAGGAAAAGACAATCTTAGGAACAAATTAACATGGCGCTGTTATTTGATAAACTCACAAGACTTCAATGATAAACGAGCGTCAGTGTGTTCCGGGTTCACAACAGCGTGCGTTCCACGAGAACCGGAAGCAGCGTCACTGGTTCTAGAGTTGACCGGAAATTACGTCAACGCGTTTTGCCCCTCTTCCGGGGCATCATCAAGGACATCACTTCCGGTCAAAGAAGATCATTTTATATGCGCGAAAGTCTCCACCTCACCTCATGTAAACCAATCAGAAAAGGCAGAACCTCCCAACATAACCAAACATTGGCTTCCTGATCACATCATTGCCCATCATTGATCAAATGTGAAACGTTATTACTATATAACAATGATATGGGTTAACAATGTATGAACATGAAATCATTAAGAACAGAAATCGAGTGTGCCTGTATAAAACTGGTTAAAATACACTATAAAAAACATTGACAGTAGCTATATGTAATATGATGGGTATACACCAAGGGAAAAAATAAAAATGTAAATAAAAATGAAATTAAATAAAAATTAAAATGAAAATAAAAATGAAATAAAAATATAATAAAAATAAAAGTAAAATAAAATAAATAAAAATAAATATGAAAATGAAATTAAAATTAAAATAAAAATAAATTAAAATTAAAATAAAAAAAAAAATAAAAAAAAGATTTTTGTGTGTATAAACCAAAAAATTACCAATTGGATAAAAAACGATTTAAATCAAGTTCGATGTTAAGGCCATGCGGACATAAAGTGCCCAACCTATGTATCCACTGGGTTTCGTTACGTGAAATGGCTTGTTTGAGATTTGACCCTCTCCAATGGGCCTCGACTTTGTCAATTCCACAAAACCTAAGGCCCCTAGGGTCACTATTGTGGAATAATTTGAAACGATTGGACAAACTATGGTTCTTAAACCCTTTTCTAATCCTATTTACATGTTCTCTTAATCTAATACCCAATTTCCTAGTGGTTCTCCCCACATAGTAGAGCCCACAGGGGCAGGAAAATAGGATTTTTATAACAGCTTACCTGTAAAATCCTTTTCTTGGAGTACATCACGGGACACAGAGCGACATAGTCATTACTAATGGGTTATATAGATACCGTCAGGTGCTGGCACTGGCAACTTCCAAAACCGGAAGTACCCTCCCCTATATAAGCCCCTCCCATCCGGGAGCACCTCAGTTTTGTAGCAAAGCAATAAGTGTCCCCAAAGAGGGGCGGGAGCTCTGTGTCCCGTGATGTACTCCAAGAAAAGGATTTTACAGGTAAGCTGTTATAAAAATCCTATTTTCTTTCTCGTACATCACGGGACACAGAGCGACATAGTCATTACTAATGGGATGTCCTAAAGCAATGCCAAATGAGGGGGGGGGGATACACCATATATAAGCTGAGCGCTATCAGACATGAGGATCTTTTGCGGCCTGCAACACACTGCGCCCAAAGGCGACATCCTCCTGACTTCTAACGTCCACCTGGTAGAACCTAGTAAACGTGTGTACTGAAGACCATGTTGCGGCCTTACAGATTTGAGCCAGGGAGGCCTGGTGATGCACTGCCCATGAAGTTCCAACTGCTCTCGTGGAGTGCGCTCTAACTTTGAACGGAGGCGGTCTCCTTCTCAAGCCATAAGCTTGCATAATGACCTGTCGAATCCACTTGGCTAAAGTAGATTTTGACGCTGCCTGACCCTTTCTGGGGCCTTCCGGCAGAATAAACAAAGTATCCGTTCTGCGAATCTGAGCAGTGGCTTTTAGATAAGCTTTAACTGCTCTTACTACATCCAAAGAATGCAATAACTTTTCCTCTACCGAAGTAGGTTTGGGGAAAAAAGAAGGAAGAACCACATCTTGGTTCAAATGAAACCTCGATACCACCTTAGGAAGAAAGGCTGGATGAGGACGTAACACTACTCTGTCCTTATGGATAACCAGATATGGCTCCTTACAGGACATAGCTGCTAATTCCGATACTCTTTTAGCCGAACAAATGGCTACTAGAAAAATCAATTCCCTGGTGAGAAGCACCAAGGAAATATGCTGTAATGGTTCAAATGGTTGTTTCTGTAGAACCGACAGAACCAAAGTATAGACCCCATGGACATATGGGAATATTAACCGGAGGACTAATACGCATCACTCCTTGTATAAAGGCTTTGACTAGTGAATGCGAAGCCAAGGGCCTTTGAAAAAATATCGACAAGGCCGAAATCTGACCCTTGATAGTACTCAAGGCAAGCTTCCTATCTACAGCCCACTGTAGGAAGTCTAGAATCCTACCTATTACGTACTTATGTGGATGCCATTTCTTGGCCTCACACCACGCGATGTACGCCCTCCAGATTCTATAGTAGATCTGCCTGGATACCGGCTTCCTGGCATTGATCATGGTAGATACCACAGCATTAGAGAGCCCTCTCTTTTTTAGAATGTGGGCTTCAATAGCCAGGCCGTCAAACCTAGGGCTGGTAAGGAAGGGTGGTATATCGGTCCTTGCGAAAGCAGGTCCGGACGACGTGGGAGAGTCCAAGGACTCCCCACTAAAATTTTACAATCTCCGCGTACCACGCTCTTCGGGGCCACGCTGGAGCCACCGGAATCACTGTTTCTTTTCTACCCTGATTCTGCGGAGTAATCGAGGTAACCATTGTGGCGGTGTGAATGCATATATCAGCTTGAACTGATCCCAAGGGAACACTAGGGCATCCGAGCCGCAAGCTAGGGGATCCCTTGTCCGAGAGACAAACCTGTCCCCCTTTGCGTTGAATCTGGATGCTAGAAGATCTACATCCGATGTTCCCCACCGCTGACATATTGTCCAGAAAACCTCGGGGTGAAGGGACCCTTCCTCTGGGCCTAATTGCTGGCGACTTAGAAAGTCCGCCTTCCAATTCTCCACTCCTGGAATGAATACCGCAGATATGGCTGGGACATATTTTTCTGCCCATTTCAGGATGTAATTTACTTCCCTCTGGGCTGCACGACTCCTGGTGCCCCCCTGATGATTGATATATGCCACTGCTGTGGCATTGTCTGATTGAATTCTGACAGGGGACCCTTGGAGTTTGGATGTCCATGCTACTAGGGCATACCGGGCTGCTCGTATCTCTAAGAGATTGATGGACAGGGCCTTTTCTGCATCCGACCATCTGCCCTGGAGAGACTATTGCTCCAGTACTGCTCCCCAGCCTATAAGGCTGGCATCTGTAGTGACCACCTTCCAAGAAATCGGACTGAAGGATTTCCTTTTCTAGATTCTGGGGAACCAACCACCAACGGAGGTTCTTGCGAACGGAAGGGGACAAGGACATTGTAAGTCTAGGGCCTGAACTTTTTTGTTCCAGGCTGACAGTATGGCCCCTTGCAAATTCCTTGAATGGAATTGACCGTAGGGTACTGCTTCGAATGATGCCACCATTTTTCCCAGCAGCCTCATATACAGGCGTATGGACGGCTGTCTTTTTTGTACCCACTAAGTGGATCAAATCTTTCAAAGACAACACCTTTCCTCGAGGCAAGAATATTTTTCTCTGGCCTGAATCCAACCTTAGCCCCAAGTATTCCAGACTTTTGACTGGTTTTTAGGGCTGACTTGTCTCGGTTGATAATCCAACCGTGAGATTCCAGATACTTGATTGTCTTGTGAACGACCAAGTCTAGTTTTTTCACTGAGTGGTCTATCAGCAACAAGTCATCCAGATATGCCATTATCATTACACCTTGTGTTCTTAGATTGGCCAATAAAGGGCCAGAATTTTTGTAAACACTCGTGGTGCTGTGGCCAAACCGAAGGGTAAGGCTCCCTTAGACACTGGCAAAAAACTGAGGTGCTCCCGGATGGGAGGGGCTTATATAGGGGAGGGTACTTCCGGTTTTGGAAGTTGCCAGTGCCAGCACCTGACGGTATCTATATAACCCATTAGTAATGACTATGTCGCTCTGTGTCCCGTGATGTACGAGAAAGAAAGAAGGTAAGTTACATGTGTAGTTCCGCAGGTGATGAATTTTTTGACTTCATACTGTAGGTCTTACCATGCACACTAAAATTAGTTGTTTTCCTAACGCTATGTTTGGAGGTACGACAAATCATACATTTACCACAACTAAAAAACCTGTTTGGTCTAAGAACGTAAATATTTTCTTAGGTGGGTTCACAACATTGGGGGCCAGTTTTAATCTCAAAGTGGGGGGTTTGGTATAGATGAATTGCGTGCACTTGGTAGAACACTGGTTAGATCTTTATCTTTACATAATAGTGGCCAATGTTCTTTGATAATGTTTTTAAATTGTTTGTGTTGTCTAGTATATCCTGTAAGGAATGCAATTCCATAATCCTTCTTTTCACAAATTTTCTTTTCAAAGAGCTGTTTTCTGTCTATATTCCGGATGTCTTCTCTGGTTTTATTGAGAGCTTTAGTATCATAACCCTTTTCTTGAAACCTTTCCAAAATTATTTTAGATTGCACATCATAATCTTCAATTTTATTACAATTGCGCCGTACTCACAACATTTGACTTTTCGGTATTCCATTTAGCCATCTTGGGTGGTGGCAACTCCCAAGTGGTATATAGCCATTTCTGTCGACTTCCTTGAAATAAGTACGGGTAAGTAATTTGTAATTTTCTTTGAAAATCACCAAGTCGAGGAAATTAACAGAATCATGACTAAGCACCTCTGAGAAGGAAATACCACACTGGTTATTACCAATTTCTTCCAGAAACTCAAAAAAGGAATCTCTTGATCCCGCCCAAATAATGAAAATATTGTCAATACAAAGTTTATAGAAATGTAACTGGGGTATATTTCTTCCATAAATTGCTTGGGATTCCCACCAACTCATAAAAAGATTTGCTACTGACGGGGCATATTTGGCACCCATTGCAAGACTTTATTCTCTTCTTCAGAAAAAACTTCATCACTCAAATTAAAGATTCCCGAATTGAATTTGCCCTTTTCCTTTTTCCTCCCCTACATCCTCTGGTTCGTCTCTTCTTGTTTGATCTTGATTTATGGGGGAGGTACCAGGGGATACCAGGGTCTCCATTCTTCTTCTCTCACATCCTGTTGATATTGGCCTCTCCCTCGGCCTCTGGGATTGGGTCCCCCTCGGGGTCTCCGAGGTGGTCCTCCAAAACCACTCCTTTGAAAATCCCCTCTATAGTTGTTTTGACTGGGATATCCACCTCTCCCTCGTGGAGAATATTTTTATTTCATTTTTATTTTAATTTTTATTTTTATTTTTTCCCAAGTGTATACCCATCATATTACATATAGTTACTTTCAATGTTTTTTATAGTGTATTTTAACCAGTTTTATACAGGCACACTCGATTTCTGTTCTTAATGATTTCATGTTCATACATTGTTAACCCATATCATTGTCATATAGTAATAAAGTTTCACATTTGATCAATGATGGGCAATGATGTGATCAGGAAGCCAATGTTTGGTTATGTTGGGAGGTTCTGCCTTTTCTGATTGGTTTACATGAGGTGAGGCGGAGACCTCCGCGCATATAAAATGATCTTCTTTGACCGGAAGTGATGTCCTTGATGATGCCCTGGAGGAGGGGCGAAACACGTTGACGCAATTTCCGGTCAACTCTAGAACCAGTGACGCTGCTTCCGGTTCACGTGGAACGCACGCTGTTGTGAACCCAGAACACACTGACGCTCGTTTAATATTGAAGTCTTGTGAGTTTTTCAAATAACAGCGCCATGTTAATTTGTTCCTAAGCGGTACTTCACAAGATTGTCTTTTCCTTTTCTCCCTCACATGGCTCCCCGATCTCTGTCATGACTATTGAGCCAACTGTTGAGCCTCATTGAATATTACCGGACCTAGATGTTGGGTGACCTTTATTTTCTTTCTCTCTGTGTCAAAACCACTGATTCATACTGGACATTATTTTCTGATGAATGTCATTTTTAGAACTGTGGGTCCTAAAAAGGCTAAATACCTGGTTGTTACTAGTCCCATGTTCAGTTCACTTTGTTAGCACAGTATATACATTAGTGATATTGCACTTAATTCATTTTTGTTTTACATTTTTGTTATTATTTCCATTAGTGGAATCATTAGTGGAAACACTTAGTTCCACACACGCAGCACAGTTTGGTGCCATTAGTGCACTATTTTTGTAGTATCAGTGGGTGCCATTATCCCGAAAGATATTGATGGTTGTTATTCACATAATTTCTGTGTTGAGCACCTGTAATTATATTCGCTAGCGCTGCATAATATATATATTTTTTTATATATATTACTTTTTAGTATCTAAAGTGTGTATCTCACGCGTACAGATATGCAGAAAATGCACCAAAAAATGTTTTGGGCAGGAAACGCAGCAAAAAATTTTTTTTGCCCTAAATATTTTTATTTTTTTTGAAGAGCAGAATAGGAGAACAGTATCTAAAGTGTGTATCTCACACGTACAGATATGCAGAAAATGCACCGAAAAAAAAAATTTGGGCAAAAAACGCACCAAAAAATGTTTTTTTGCCCTAAATTATAATTTTTTTGAAGAGCAGAATAGGAGAACAGTATCTAAAGTGTCTATCTCACACATACAGATATGCAGAAAATGCACCAAAAAAATATTTTTTTGCCCTAATTTTTTATTATTTTTTGAATAGCAGAATAGGAGAACAGTATCTAAAGGGTGTATCTCACAGTAACATATGCAGTGCTGGTGCACTGAGCTTGCATAAAATGCCCGCCGAAGCCAACCTAACAGATGGATAAAAGTTATCTTTTCTCTGGCACTGGGCTCAGGGCAGGATAAAAAGATTGTGCACTGCACCCACACAACAAAAGCAAGGTAGATCGCTGAGTAATTTGATTTCTGAATCAGGACTCCTATCTAATTCTCTCCCTCAAAGCAGCAGCAGCAACCCTTCCCTGCACTAACTGAAGCAGAGTGACGTGCTGTGCTATGTGCCTCTAGCTTATATAGAGGCTGGGTCACATGCTGCACTGGCCAATCACAGTCATGCCATTAGTAGGCTGTGATGGCTTCTAAGGGCAACAAATGTTGATTGGCTGCCCTGCAGCTTTTTAAAATGCGCCATTACATTTCCGAACACCCGAACCCGAACATACAGTACATTGTTCGAGTTCGGGTCCGGGTACCAAAAACCCAAGAGTCCAGTACGAACTCGAACTTTACAGTTCGGGTTCGCTCAACCCTAATCGTGATTCTCATTTTTCCCAGAATCGTGCAGCTCCAATTTGCGCACTTTTTGTTTTAACACGTTTGGAATGCATTGAGCTGATTTAAAATGAAAGTTCAATTCACCTTTAAATATGACCATTTAAAAAAAAATAACACTACAAATACTGGAAGAAGAAGCAAATACTGTCTACTCCATCCTCAACTGCCTACTCCATCTGGTTATGTTTATCGCTGCACTACAGGTGCTCTTTAAGGCCTTCCTATCTCTAGACAACAGTACAATGAAACTGACGCATAAATGGCCAACAGTTCCCATTTCTCATCGTGCTTGGCATGAATTCATAATTTATTTAATTACTATCTAATAAGAAAAGAAGGCTATTTTGTGTATTACAGCATGCATACTTCATTAGTTTTCTCCATCTCAAAGCCATTCGCATCCTATTTGAATATCCTTTCATTTCGCTGGGAAAAAGTACAAGTGTTTTGAAGTTTATTGAAAACATGATGCCTTTAAGATGTATCCGTAGAGAGCTTTTGTAGTATTCACTAAAGAAAATCCACTTTGTTCTCCGAGATCCACACATTACATTACCAGATGAATTTTTAAAGCCATTTTGCATATTGATAAAAACAGTGACAGACTAGATATAGGATTCGGAACATGAACATTTCACTTACAGCGAGTGAAACGGCTGCGCAACTCTGACACGAGCTGAGAAGAATGAAATAAAATAATGATTAGTTGACTTCTTGCATTTCAAAATGAGGATTATGAAATAATTCAGTTGAATTTTCCATTTTTTTTTCTTTTTTGCTACAATACATTAAACATTCTTTAAAAAAGTCAGATGTAAAAAAAATAAAAATAATAATAATAAAAAAATGATTAGATTCAAATACCAAACACTATATAAATAAAAAAAGGTTAGCAGTATTTTGGCTAGATACAGAAAACACTATTTTTTTGGCTGCAATAAGAAAGAGTATTATGGTGGAATATGGCGTCTCCAAATAGTAACAGCAGGACTGTGTCAGGGGAGGCTAGATATAGCCGCCCCGCACACGTGCACGCTGGCTGCTACCAGCGTCATGCTGGCGCGGCGTAAGCAGGGAGGAGCTACCGACGCAGACGGCACAACCCGCCCACGGGGGACGCTCATATTTCCCAGAGCCATGGCACAATGCATAAATGCTGATTGGTCTCACAGACACAGAATGGCCGTGTCCCGAGTATGCATAGTCCGGACATGGTACATAGCCTATCCAGGGCTTAGCAACCTAACACCTGGGTGTTACAACCAGATTAAATCATTATACCTCATTATATCTTGTAGATATCCCAGAGCATCTGCCCCTGATGAGTGTTCTATACACGAAATGCGTCGAAAAATAGGGATGCAGATATATGCCCTTATTCAATCATCTATACATGAATATGAACATCATTTCCCAACCCCTTTATGGTTTTACTGGTTTTATGATATTTTATTTCCTCCGCAATTGCTGCTTGAATGATATATGCACAGATATTAACTCATTGAATGTATCAATCAATCAATCAATACAGACCGCTATGTGGCGCCTGGTTGCTATACACTGTTGCACTCTTGATGCCTATATTACATGTGCACATATTCTATGTGTGTATGAATATTCTGAAATGAAATTTATTACAATGTTGTTTCTCCAATGTGATTTCTGTTTTTGAGATGTGCTATGCATTTTTATTAGGGCTGTTACTGATTAAAATTTTCGTGTTCGATTAATCAATTTTTTTTCTAATCAATTAATCGACTAATTTCGATTAATTGTACCGCACATACAGATCCAACTACTTTTAGCTGATCTCCTTGCAGGCCGATTCCCAGTGCAGCTACCAACCACTGGAAAAATAGATAGCAGGATACAAAAAACACACAAAGGCAGCGCTCGATGGGAATAGCATTAAAACTTTTATAGTCTTCAAGTAGGCAACAAAATAAATATTGCACTGGAGATAAAATCGATGTAGCTACATAAACTGTAAAAATGGTGTAATACCAAACAGTAGCAAAAGCAGTCATAAAAACATGTAGCTAAGTATGATACTGGTATAAAAATGTGTACAACGATACCACTGCTGAATCCAGATGAGGAGGGGTTAACATCAGTCCGTCGGCATGTAGATGTCCCGTGAAGGGAACTATCACAGCTCCCAGTGGATGGCTGTAGAATCCCAGGTTGATAGAGGGAAGTGATAGAGGGAAGTGTAACAGCCCTTGCGTGTGGCAGATAGTAAGGTCCCGCCAGCATGCAGATATGAAGGCACAGCAAAGGAGCCCTTCAGATGAACACGGCAAGCCCCGCCGGTGTCCGTGACATCACCGGATCTCCGACGGAACTCCCTGAAGACCCGGAAGCCGGCGGAGAGGTGAGTACCGATCAAAAAAATGTATTGATTAATCGAGGAATTAATAGTTAATTTCCACAGCCCTAATTTTTATATGATTAATAAATATGTACCTCCATTCATTTTACCTCCACAATGTCTACAGCCTCATGTAAAGTCCCACAATTCCCCTTTTTAGTCTTTGAACCAGGGATGGAGGCGCACTACATATGCGCCTCATTTAAAGTCCCAATCCTCCTCTCCTTCACACAGAATTGCATGTGATTTGCACATGAACGTGGCATGATTCCTGTGCGAATCACATGTGATGAAATGCATTGTATCAGTGTGAACCAAGACTCAAAGTGTGTATAGCCAACCTAAAGACTAGCTGGTATTTAGAAAAGAGAAAATGGACTTTATTGGCACCACCACCTCTAAGCTGTTAAAATGTAAACATATTTTACTTGTTTATACACAAAGAAGGTTAAAAATGGTAGCTGGGATTGTGATAATCATAAGCAATAGATGCTGGTACAACATTCAGCCCTCAATATATAGCCAACCTAAAGACTAATTCCAGGCATCGGCATGGTATACATAGTTACATTGGTCCAGCTTGGTCCAATGTAACTGTTGTAAACTTTGGGGGTTATAGCTCCACGGGACTAAGTGCATAAACCGGTGTACTTTGAGCAGAAAGGCTTTTATTCGTGAACAAACCAAAAGAAACAAGCTTGATTCAGCACACAGAAAAATATCAAAACAAAGTCCGGCTTGTCTTCAGCACAAGTATAAATCAAAGAAAAAGGCACATACAGTTTGTAGGGGAACTTTCAGGGCTCTTGCTGAACTTTACCAGCTCATAGCAGACACACAGCTCATCTCAGGTGCAATCCTCATACTCCTCTCTCCCACCTCTAGCACTACTTCCTGTTATATGAGCTGTTTTCCTGGAAGCCCTTAACCCCCTGTGTGCTGACTCTCAGTGGTCAGGAGTGGAGGCTCTATCCCACCCGAATGTCACTTTAGAGCCTCTGAAATTCCGGGCCCCAAATACCTTTCTATTAATACAAAGAGGACTGCAAGCCAGTCCTCTCTGGGCTATTTATTTTGCCCGGAACTCCTCACCCATTCTGGGCGACCTCCTGAGCACCATTACTACTCATTAAAGGCACCATAACCCAAATATTGGTGCTATATAGCACCCGTCCAGGACCCAACCTTGGCGTCCTGTACATATCCCCCCCCTCTGCCTCAACGCGGAGGTTTTGGAGGCACCACTCGATATCATACAATGGACTCGGGAGAGGGCATCGGCATTCTGATGTTGTCTCCCGGGTCTGTGTTCTACCACAAAATTGAACTCCTGGAGAGAAAGAAACCACCTTGTCACCCTGGCATTGGTGTGCTTGTTTTGTCTCATCCAGGTAAGAGGAGCGTGGTCTGACATCAAGCGAAACTTCCTACCTAGGAGGAAATATCGTAGGGAGTCCAAAGCCCACTTGATGGCCAGACACTCCCGCTCTACCACAGCGTAGTTTTTCTCAGCTTCCGTCAGCTTCCTGCTAAGAAAAACGACGGGATGCTCTTCCCCATTGCTTTCCTGCGACAAGACTGCTCCCAATCCCTCACTTGAAGTGTCTGTCTGCACTACAAAATCTTTTGCGAAGTTCGGAGCTACCAGCACCGGATCCTGGCATAATGCCGTCTTAAGCTTTTGAAAGGCTTTCTCGGCTTCGGCATTCCACTTTATCATCACTGACTTTCTGCCCTTGGTCAAGTCAGTCAGCGGTGCAGCAATGGTGGCGAACTTGGGGACAAACCTCCTGTAATAGCCAACTATGCCCAAAAACGCTCTGACCTGCTTCTTGGTTAGGGGACGAGGCCAGTCCTGTATGGCCTCCACCTTACTCATTTGGGGCTTCACCAACCCCCTACCCACGATATACCCTAGGTACTTGGCTTCCTCCATTCCAATGGCACACTTCTCCGGATTGATGGTGAACCCTGCTCTTCTCAAGGAGTCTACCACTGCCTGAACCCGGGGAAGATGGGACTCCCAATCAGTGCTGAAGATGACTATGTCATCTAAGTAGACAGAAGCGTACTGTTGATGTGGGCGCAACGTTTTGTCCATGGCCCTTTGGAACGTGGCAGGGGCAGAGTGTAGACCAAATGGCATCCTTTTGTATTGGAAGTGGCCTTTCCGGGGTGGAGAAGGCTGTTTTCTCCCTGGCTTCCTTGGTCAGGGGGATCTGCCAGTACCCTTTCGTGAGGTCCAGCGTGGTGATGTACCTGGCAGGACCTAACCTCTCAATTAGCTCATCTACCCGTGGCATGGGATACGCATCAAATTTGGAGACTTCATTAAGTTTTCTAAAGTCGTTACAGAAGCGGAGGGTGCCGTTGGGTTTGGGTACCAACACGATTGGACTCGACCACTCGCTCTGTGACTCTTCAATGATTTCAAGTTCAAGCATTCTTTTAACTTCATCAGATACCGCCACCCTATGAGCTTCTGGGATACGGTAAGGCTTTAACCGGATTTTTACATTGGGTTCAGTTACGATGTCATGTCTGATGACGTTGGTGAGCCCGGGCAATTCTGAAAACATGACCCTATTTCTTTGCAGAAACTCTTTTGCTTGCTGGGTTTGGGGTCTAGTCAGGGTGGCAGCAACCTGCACCAGGTCGATCCCTGCATGGTCCCCTGACTGTACCCCTACCACCGCAGATACCTGTTCTCTGTCTCTCCAGGGTTTCAATAAATTCACATGATAGATCTGGTAGGGTTTTCTTTTCCCTGGCTGGTGGACTTTGTAGTTCACCTCACTTACTTTCTCTACTACCTCAAGCGGACCTTGCCACTTGGCTAAGAATTTGCTCTCCACCGTGGGTATTAGAATAGCAACCCGTTCTCCTACTTGAAATTGTCTAATTTTAGCCGACCGGTTGTACACTCTTCTTTGGGCATCCTGAGCCTTCTGCATGTGCTCCCTCACCAGCGGCATCACCTTAGCCACCCTCTCTCGCATTTGAGAGATATGCTCTACCACGGTTTTATGTGGTGAGGACTCACTTTCCCACGTTTCTTTTACTAGGTCGAGCAACCCCCGGGGCCTTCGTCCATACACTAGCTCAAACGGTGAGAAGCCCGTGGATGCTTGTGGAACCTCCCGGATGGCAAACAACAAGGCAGGGAGTAACATATCCCAATCCTTCCCGTCTTTTTGGACCACTCTTTTCAACATGGACTTTAGGGTTTTATTAAACCTCTCGACTAGGCCATCGGTCTGCGGGTGATAAACGGACGTCCGCAACTGCTTAATCTGAAACAGTTTACACAAGTCCGCCATCACCTTTGACATAAAAGGGGTGCCCTGGTCCGTCAGCATCTCTTTGGGGAACCCCGTTCGTGAGAACATTTGAAACAACTCCCGGGCAATGGCCTTAGAGGAAGCTTTCCTCAAAGGGATTGCTTCTGGATACCTAGTTGCGTAATCTAGGATGACTAATATGTATTGGTGCCCCCTTGCCGACTTTACCAGGGGTCCCACCAGATCCATAGCGATCCGCTCGAATGGGACCTCAATAATTGGCAAGGGTACTAGAGGGTTTCTATAGTGGGGCACTGGGCGGTTAACTGGCAAATGGGACAAGATGCACAATATCTTTTAACCTCGACCTTCACTCTTGGCCAGTAGAACCGGTCGGTTATCCTGGCCTCTGTTTTCTCTGCCCCCAGGTGTCCTCCCAGTGCGTCGTTGTGGGCTAGATCAAGGAGCATCCGCCTATATAGTTGGGGAACTAGCAACTGCTCTACAGTTTCCCCTCGGCTCTCAGCTACCCGATATACCAAGTCCCCCTTCAATGCAAAATGAGGAAACCTCTGATCTGCCCCTGGCACTTGTGAGACCCCATCAATGACAGAAACCTGCTCTCGAGCATTAATCAAGGTAGGATCCTGTAATTGGGCGGTGCCAAATACACCCCTGGATACATCCAGGTCTGGATGCACTGGCCTCGAGGATGTTTCCCCCTCCTCCTCCTCAGCCGGAGAGAGCTCCTCATCTTACTCCCCCAGCATGACTTGTAATGGGAAAACTTCCCCCCCCCCCTCAGAGATCCACTCGGATTTAAGACCTGGAACAGAAACATTATCATCCAAATTAGTATTTTCTGTAACTTCATTGTCAGTGACAGGTAGCTCCATATTTGTGGGGGTTTCCGGCCCGGATCCCTCAGACTCTGTCCCTTCCCGGCCCAGTGTCCCCAGTTCTCCGGGCAGCCCTATCTGTACCTGGTTCCATAGTTCAAGGAATAGTGGACAGTCCCGCCCCACTATGATGTCATGTATTAAACTCTTTACCACCCCAACCTCTTGTGTAACTGAAATATGGCCATAGGAAACCGTTACCGGGACCAGGGGGTACTCCCTGGTGTCCCCATGGATACACACTACCCGTAGAGTCTTATTCACTGGGCCGAGTCTCCCGAGCACCCTGGCATGTACCAGTGTTATCATGCTACCGGAGTCCAGTAGCGCTTTAGCAGGAAGGTGGTTCACCCACACTTCACACTCGAACCGTCCTTCAGCCAGCTCAAGATGAGTGGCACACACTCTTTGAACATAGAAGGAGCTTCTCCGACCGGTCCCACAGTCCATAGGCTCCTCCTGCAGCGGGCACTGTGCCCGGGTATGCCCCCAGGACCGACATCGCCAACACTGTAGGTCCCCCATCCGTGGGACGGGAACCAACCTTCGTGGTTCTGCGGAAGATGATGCAGGTTTGCGGGTTCCAATGTCAGGCAGGGCTTCTCTCCTAGGTGCTGTGGCTGGTCTGGTTGCCCTTGGTGTGGGTTCCCGACGCTTGGCAGGCCCAAGCAGGTCCTCTACCACTGTGTACCTTTCGACCAACTCAACCAGCTGGTCAGCAGTTGCAGGGTCTCCATGGCTTACCCAGCGCTGTAGGTCATCTGGGAGGGACCGCAGGTCCCAATCCATCACCACCCGTTCTACCATTTGTGGGCCCAACAATTTTTCCGGCTGCAGCCATTTTTTCACCAGCTGCACTAGTTCGTGCATTTGGGACCTAGGTGGTCGGACAGGTTTGTACCGCCAGCGATGCACCCTCTGAGCCCGGACGGCTGTGGTCACTCCCAGGCGGGCCAGGATCTCTGCTTTCAGCCGCTCATAGTCGCTGATGTGCTCAGATGGGAGGTCAAAAGAAGCCTTTTGCGGGTCACCGGTGAGAAAAGGGGAGATAATACCAGCCCATTGGTCAAGGGGCCACCCCTCTCTCTCTGCTATCCTTTCAAAGGTAGTGAGAAAAGCTTCTACGTCATCACTGGGTGTTAGCTTTTGTAAAAATGAGTGGCTCTCACGGACACTTGGTTGCCAGCGGCAACAACCACTTGCTCTCGTCCCTGAGCCAGCCGCTGTACTGCCTCCTGCAATGCGGCCACCTGTGCTTGAGTGGACCCCTGCTGGGCCGTAAAC
The DNA here is from genome assembly GCA_029206835.1 of Rana muscosa. Classification (NCBI taxonomy): domain Eukaryota; kingdom Metazoa; phylum Chordata; class Amphibia; order Anura; family Ranidae; genus Rana; species Rana muscosa. The sequence goes on along the minus strand of CM055127.1, from coordinate 440,182,866 downwards.
TGGGCGGCTAGCAGCCGTGTACTTTCCTGCTGCTGAGCCATCGCTTCCTCATGGCGACGGTTTGCCTCTGCTAGAGCTTGTTGTTGGGCCGCAGTGGCTTGCTGTTGGGTCACAGTGGCTTGTGCCAAAGCCTTGATGACCTCCTCCATGCCTTTGTCTGCTGTCTGCAATGTCTGAGCTGACTTCACCCAAGACATGCCATAAGCACCCTGTCTCTTTAAATGTCAGTTTGATTTAAACGGTTTTTGCAGCTGCAAATGCACTTTGCACTCATCCAAGGCACCAGTTGTAAACTTTGGGGGTTATAGCTCCACGGGACTAAGTGCATAAACCGTTGTACTTTGAGCAGAAAGGCTTTTATTCGTGAACAAACCAAAAGAAACAAGCTTGATTCAGCACACAGAAAAATATCAAAACAAAGTCCGGCTTGTCTTCAGCACAAGTATAAATCAAAGAAAAAGGCACATACAGTTTGTAGGGGAACTTCCAGGGCTCTTGCTGAACTTTACCAGCTCATAGCAGACACACAGCTCATCTCAGGTGCAATCCTCATACTCCTCTCTCCCACCTCTAGCACTACTTCCTGTTATATGAGCTGTTTTCCTGGAAGCCCTTAACCCCCTGGTGTGCTGACTCTCAGTGGTCAGGAGTGGAGGCTCTATCCCACCCGAATGTCACTTTAGAGCCTCCGAAATTCCGGGCCCCAAATACCTTTCTATTAATACAAAGAGGACTGCAAGCCAGTCCTCTCTGGGCTATTTATTTTGCCCGGAACTCCTCACCCATTCTGGGCGACCTCCTGAGCACCATTACTACTCATTAAAGGGACCATAACCCAAATATTGGTGCTATATAGCACCCGTCCAGGACCCAACCTTGGCGTCCTGTACACTGTGTACAGGAAATACCTGGCTGATGCCACTAAAGGCTGGAAATAACTGAAGTAGACACTGCTACTTCAGAGATCTCTACTTGCTTTCAGGTCTTGCGCTGAGCATCTGCTCTTCTGCACTGTGAAAAAAGGAGGTTGACTGATTGGCATGGATGCCATTCAGAGAATGCTTTGCATACTCTAAATTAATGCAAATCTTCTGATTGGATAGGGTGGAAAGGCGGGGTGGTGATGTCACACTCTTCACCTTCTCCAAATCAGAGAAGGCTTTGCATTCATTCAGAAAATGAGAGGCTGACCTCCTATATTCACAATGCATCAAGCTAGCTGCTCATCACGGGACCCAAAAGCAAGCAGAGATCACTGGAGTAGCACTGCTAGTCTCATGAGATTTGGAGTGGTGCTGTCAGGGCTGGCTCTTGCTACTTAACGAGTATCTCTTTCCTTTCAGTGCTCAGAAACTGCTCAGCTGTTGTTTAATTACCAGCCACTCATTGTTACCACAGTAACTCAGCTGGCTACCATTAACCTGTCTCATTAGTCCAGCCTACAGCCAGACCCTTTTTGCTATTTAAACAGCTTAGCTTATTTCCTCCTTGCCCTTGCGTGGTCTATGATCTCTAAGGCCTGGTTCATGCCTATGCATTTTTTAATGCGTTTTTAGTTTTGCAGAAACACACTACAGTCCATTTAACATGGTTTCCTATGGGTCAAAATGCACCTGGAATATGCAAACTGCAACCTGCATAGGTGTGAACCATGCCTACGTGCATTCCTTCCTGTGTTCCTGTGTATGACTTGGCCTGGCTAACCTTTTCCCTTTGATTCCTGTGCCTGATTTTTGCTCCTTACTACGCTGACTTCTGGTTTCCTGACCTGACTCGTCTTATTACCTGCCCTGGCATCCAAACCCTGGCTTCTGTTTTTGGCTAGGTTCCTAAACTGTGTTAATTTTGCCATTTCATTAAAGGTGTGATTTTAACTGCACTTTCTGTCTCCATCTGGTTTATGGTTCCTGACAGATGTTTACTGTCCTTGTTGGAAAGAAAGTTGCACCTGAGAACCTGCAGGGCAAGAGCTCCCTTGTTCTGTGCTTTCTCCACCTCTCCTGCTACTTTTTGAATATTCCTCATTAGGTCATCAGATTACCAGTCACCAGGGGGACCAGTTCTGTTGTGAGGAAGCAAAGCCCTACCTCTATCAAGCCACACAGAACAAGGCATGGTGAGTCAGTAATGAAGAGCTGCAGGGAGACCACAGACAATCCTGCTGTTTGGCCTCTGCTTGACATTTTTGGGCACAGTTATGGTCCTCTACCACTGTACAGCATGTACACACAGATATTCTTATGTATGTAGAAGCAGCATACTGTTTGGTCTGCCATTTGCTGAAAGCTTACAACACACATTTTAGCAAGACACATAAATACCATTACACAGACTAAAGCAGGTTAGAGGCGGTATTTTATGTATTTATCACTGTAAAGAAACCAAATAATCATATTAGTAAACCCTCCTATGGCTTTTGCCCCAGTGCATTATTGGTATGTTTTTATGCACTAATTGAGTATGTTCCTATCAATGCCATAAAGTTTTAGTAGATCCACAATCCAGGAAAACACACTGCTAATGGGTGCAATCAATGTAATGTACATGACCTCCATAACTTCCTGACCTCTCCCAATCCTCTTTGTGTTGCTAGGAAACAGGATGTAAATACTAGAGGTAAACATTCCAGCAATCAGCCAATGATGGGAACTCCCACAATTACAGGGATGATGTAGCAGGCAAGCATCATAATCCTGTGTCTATAAAGGCTGCATACAAACTGGAATGAGATGTCTGGTGCATTGGACTGGGTACATGGCTTGGGTTGATCAATACAATAACTGGCCAGCACAGTGCCTAAGTGGTTAGCACTTCCATCTAGCAGCACTGGGGTTGTTGGTTTGAATCACAACCATGGCACTACCTTCCTGGAGTTTGCATGTTCTCCCTGTGCCTGCATGGGTCTCCTCTGGGTACTCCGATTTCCTCCCACACTCAAAAAACATGCTGGTAGGTTAATTGGCTCCTGTCTATATTGGCCCTAATATGTGTATGTATAAATGTGAGTAAGAGACCTTAGATTGTAAGCTCCTTGAGGGCAGGGACTGAGGAGAATGTATAATACGTATATGTATGTAAAGTGCTGCTAAATTGACGGCTCTAAAGAAATACCTGAAATAAATAAAATAACTGGCCACAGGCAGCGTTCTAGGATGCCACTGAAAAAGTCAGTCGAATTGGTCGCAAGGCTTCGAGTGGCTCTGTATTGCTGTTAACAACCTGCAATGGAAATAATGAGCTGTGCGGCATTGATCTGATCAAATATAAGTAAGGGCTCGCTATGGATTGCTTTTCAGAGAGTGGTGTAAGCTAGATTGACAGGCATTCAAAAGGCAATACTGCTGCCTCCCGAATGCCTGTTTTTTTTTTCTCTTTTTTTACAGCTAAAAGAGATTTTTGAATGGGAATACCGTGCAGCAACTGCAAACCTAGCATTTGAATGGGTCCCATGTAGTCGTGGTACTGCCTGCAAACATGACAGGGGGGGTCAATTTTGTTGTGACGTGACGCAAAATATTGCAGCTGTGGCATGTGTATAGCCCTGTACAGTTGCCTTTGCAGCATAAGGTAACCGGTTATTTTTAATGCAACCCCATTCGCAAGTGTAAACTAAGCTAAGTGTGTATAGAGGGTATCAGAAACATTAGCAAAAAAGATACAGTGTTGCTAGCAGAGCAGAAATTTATGAACCGTGTCTAAAGAAAACTGACAACTTAAAGAAAATCCAAACCTTGACTGGATGACATTTAGTTTGTCAAAGCAGATTAAACTCCCCGGTATATTCAGCTCCACCTTTCAGCAATGCGACAATTACCGTCATGTCCAAAAATATTGGCACCCCTGCATTTCTGTCAGATAATGCACAGAAAATTGTTGCAATTGCAGATGTTTAGGCATTCTTATGTGTATTTCTTTGTATTGGTATGACACAAAAAAGTGGAGAAACAAAAAGCCAAATCTGACGCATTCCATGCAAAACTTCAAAAATGGACTGGACAGAATTATTGGCACCCTAAATTTAATATTTGGTGGCACAACCCTTGGGGAAAAAAAATGAAATCAATTGCTTTCTGTAACCATTAATGAGTTTCTTACACTTCTCTACTGGAATTTTGGACCACTCTTCTTTTGCCAACTGCTCCAGGTCTCTCAGATGTGAAGGGTTCCTGTTCCCAACTGCTGTTTTGAGATCTCTTCACAGGTGCTCTATGAGATTTAGACCTGGACTCATTGCTGGCCAGTTCAGTACTCTCCAGCGCTATCTTAAACCATTTCTGGGTGCTTTTTTGACGTGTGCTTTGAGTCACTGTCCTGCTGTAATAGGGATTTTGGTCCACTCTTCTTTACAGATCTCCTCTAAATCCTTAAGGTTTCTTGGCTGTTGCTTGGCAATTCAAGGTTTCAGCTCCCTCCATAAATTTTCTATAGGATTAAGGTCTGGAGACTGCCTAAGCCACTCCATGACCTTAATATGCTTCTTCTTGAGCCACTCCTTTGCGGTCTTGGCGGTATGTTTTGGGTCATTGTCATGCTGGAAGACCCATCATCGACCCATCTTCAGTGTTCTGGCTGAGGGAAGAAGGTTCTCATCCAAGATTTTACAATGCATGGCCCAGTCCATTGGCCCCTCATTGCCGGAAAAGTTGGCCTGTACCTTTAGCATAAAAACAGCCCCAAAGCATAATGTTTCCACCTCCGCTGGTGTTCTTAGGGTCATAGTCAGCATTTTTCTTGAGTTGAGTTAATGCCAAATAGCTCACTTTTGGTCTCATCTGACCACAGCACTTTCTCCCAATCCTTCTCTGAATCATTTAGATGTTCATTGACAAATTTCAGACGGGCATGTACATGTGCCTTCTTGAAGAGACCTTGCGGGCGCTGCAGGATTTCAATCCATGGTGGCGTATTGTTACCAATGGTTTGGTGACTGTGGTCCCAATTGCATTGAGATCATTAACAAGCTCCTCCCGGGTAGTTCTGGGCTGATCCCTCACTTTTCTCATGATCATCCTTATCCCATGAGACGAAAGCTTCAGATCGAGGGCGATTGATAGTTATTTTGTATTTCTTCTATTAGCGAATAATGGCTCCAACAGCTGTCTCCAAGCTTGTTGCTGATGGTCTTGTAGGTCATTCCAGCCTTGTGCAGGTCTACAATTTAGTCCCTGATGTCCTTTGACAGCTCTTTGGTCTTTCCCATGATGGTGGGTTTCGATGAAAGAAGGAGATTCTGTGGACAGGTGTCTTTTATACGCATAACGAGTTGTTGTTAGGAGCACCTTCTTAAATTGACAGGACTAATCTGTGTACCACATAAGCACATACTGTAGCCAGTCTGTGGGAGCCAGAATTATTGTTGGTTGGTAGGGGATAACATGCTTATTTTACTCAAATCTGAAATGCAACTCAATTTCTAACAATTATATCATGTGTTTTTTCTGAATTTTTGGTTGATATTCTGTCTCTATCATTTAAAATATACCTATAATAAAAAATGATACACCCTTTCTTTCTTTTTAAGTGGGCAAACTTACAAAATCTGCAGGGGATAAAATTATTATTTTATTTGTGATACCACTTTCATTGTTCTACCGTACTTTGTTGAGAAGTTACATCATGATCATCAGACACCTCCCTCTCCTGTAGGCAAATATACTCTCCTGTGTATAAATATTTATTTAGAAAATTTAGAAAATTTTAGCCAACCAGCACCCTTATCACCTGTTTTCCAATTCATCTAATCAAAATATGTAAGAATTAGCACATTTTATCTCGGATATCGATAACCTGTAAAGTGTATTTTTTCCTGAAAATTTGCATTTGATAAACAGCTGCACAAATATTGTGAGACAGAAAAAAATTCAACAACAACCGTTTCATTCTCATGGGCCTCTGTTGAAAAATAGGATTTTGTACTCACCGTAAAATCCTTTTCTCTGAAGTCCATGGACGGACACAGCTCCTTATAATTCTTGACTTGTGGGTTATGTTCCGTCTATTAGGAGAGGACTAGGCAGACATGTTAGACATTTAAATCATGTAACTTTAGCAAAGCTGAACAGCCCCGCCCAGGGGGCGGCCCCTCTGGTCGTAACCCCTCACACTGCACTGAGCAGCTCAGTTCGTCAAAAAGCAGTACAAACCTAAAAAGGAGGGGTGGGTGCTGTGTCCGTCCATGGACTTCAGAGAAAAGGATTTTACGGTGAGTACAAAAATCCTATTTTGTCTTTCGTCCATTGACGGACACAGCTCCCTATAATTCTTGACTTGTGGGACGTCCCCAAGCAGTGTCAAAAAACTAGGAGTGGGAACAGCAATTAAACATTTTCACCCCAAAAAAAACAGAGCTCCTCAACGGAGGAGATGTAGCCTCAAACAAACAATCGCTTGCAAATCCTTGCGGGCGAAGCAAGCATCCGAAGATGCATACACATCAACTCTGTAAAACTTAGTGCAGGGATGAACGGGCGACCAGGTCGCCACCTTACACGTCTGTGAAACATACGCTTGAAGTCGGAAAGCCCAGGAGACACCAATTGCCCTGGTCGAATGCGCCAAAACAGGAAAGGGAGGCGCCCGCCCTCTAAGGGCATAGGTCTGAATTATCGTCTGGCAGGTCCACCGAGAAATGGTGGCTGAAGAGACTGCCAGGCCCTTCTTAGGTGCAGTCATCAACAGAAACAGTGAGTCTGACCTCCGAAACGGGGCCATAGCAGACAGATACACCCGCAGAGCACGTACCATGTCTAAGGGATGTAACGCAACCTCTGAGAGATGCGACGGCCGAGGACACAAGGATGGAAGCACAATGTCCTCATTCAGATGAAAGGCCGAAACCACCCTCGGAAGAAACGAAGGTTGTGGTCGTAGCACCGCAGTACGAAGGATCAAGCATGGGGACTTACAAGACAAGGTCCCCACTTAGAAACCCTTCTGACATATGTAATGGCCAGCAGAAGGCAACTTTCTGAGAGAATGTCAAAAGAGGAATCTCTCTGATGTTCCCAAAGGGAGGTTTCTGAAGCCCCGAGAGCACCAGGTTCAAATCCCACGGAAGAAGTAGTGGTCAAACCGGGGGGACCACATGTCGGACCCCCTGCACAAACGTACACACCAGTTAAAAGAGCCGCCAAGGGTCGTTGAAAGAAAACAGCTAAGGCTGAAATCTGCCCCTTAATGTTACTTAAGGCAAGTTCTTTATCCACTTCATGCTGTAAAAAACAGCAGGATCCTGGAAACTGAATATGCCCGTGGACACCACTCCATCTCCTCACATAGAGATGCAGGCCTTCCACGCACGATGGCAAACCCTCCAAAAAAAATGACATCCGTGCTCTTAGCATGGTGGAAATTACCGAAAACGACAGGCCTCGGTCCCTTAGTAACTGGCTTTCAATAGCCATGCCGTTAAAGCCAGCGACTGTAAATCAAGATGAAGTATGGGACCTTGCGACAGAAGGTCCTCCCGCATCAGCAGTCGGCAAGGGACATCCGCCACCAGGCGCACTAGGTCGGCGTACCAGAGACGCTGAGGCCAGTCTGAGGCAAACAGAATCACCGGAATCCCCTTGGCCTCTACTCTGCAGAGCAGAGGAGAAAGAAGTTTTATTGAGGGAAAGGCATAAAATTATTCGATCCTGACCTCAGGAAGCCACTAACGCGTCTGTCGCGTCTGCCCAGGGATCTCTGGACCTGGCCACAAACCTCAATACCTGCGATTGAGTCGAGAAACCATGAAATCCATGTCTGGCGTGCCCCAACTCAGGCAAGGAGTTGAAACACATCCGGGTGTAGCGACCATTTTCCTTGGTCCGGCATCTGGCGACTTAGGTAATCCGCTGGCCAGTTTTCTACACCTGGAGTGTATACGGCCGATAGAGCTGGCACGCTCCTTTCTGCCCACCGCAGGATGTGAGTGACCTCCGATGCTGCAGCAGAGCTACTTGTTTCCCCCTGATGGTTGACATACGCCACCGCCTTGGCGTTGTTCGACTGGATCCAGACTGGATGCCCCCGTAGCCTCTGTGACCATGTGGAGAGGCACTGCCTGATCGCCTGAAGTTCCAGTACATTGATCGGCAGGTGGGATTCTTCCTGTGGCCAGCGACCTTGTGTCGACTGAACACCGTCTAGTGAAAGGGAAGGAACGACTTTCCGGACTGAAGGGCCGGAGATTTCAGCCACCAGACCAGGGAGGTCCTGACTAGTTGGCTCACCTGGATCTGACAATCCAGGGACAACGGAGACTTGTCCCATTTGGACATGATCTCCTTCTGTAAGACTCGAGCGTGGAATTGAACATACGGTACCGCCTTGAAGGAGGCTACCATGAGACCCAGGACTCGCATGCAGAAGCTCAGCGACGACCACCTGCGGGATGTTAACAGCTTCACCGCCACCTGAAGAGTCTGCAATTTTTCCAAAGGGAGAAAAACACCCACCCCTGAGGAGTCCAGAATCAAGCCCAGATACTCCAGGCGTTGAGTCGACACCAACACTGACTTCTGGAGGTTCAGTACCCAATCGAACTCTTGAAGGGTCTGACTGGCATCGCCACATCCTCCTCTAAGTCTGAGTCTGAAGCAGCCCTCAGAAGGAGGTCGACCAGGTAGCCCACGATAAGGATCGTGGCGAGCACCTTGGTGAAAAACCCTTGGTGCCGATGCCAGGCCAAAAGAGAGAGCCACAAATTGTTAGTGACCGTCCCTGACTAAAAAACGCAGAAATCTCTAATCCCCGACATATATGGGGACATGCAAATATGCATCCTTGGTGTCCAAGGACGCCAGAAAATCCCCCGGATGGAGTGCAGTGACCACAGAGCGAACTGATTCCATCCTGAAACTTTGTACTTTTAACAAGGAGTTGAGGGCCTTGAGGTCCACGATTGGACGAACACCGTCCTTCTTTTAGGACTACAAACAGATTGGAATAGAATCCCTGAAGCCTTTCCGGCAGCGGCACAGAAACTATTACCCCGCGAGAATAAAAAAATATGTTTTGTGGACAAAGAAATTCCATCTTGTATATCTGATGAAACCACCGCGCAAACCCACTGGTCGGAAAGCAGGGAAGTCCACCGAGCTGCAGACTCGTGAAGGTGACCCCCCACCCGAGAGTCGGGCAGGGGCAACACTCTATGTAATCGCAGACTCGTTCGCAGGCCTGATTGGCTTGCGAACCCAGGGATGCTTTTGTCCCTCAGCTGGCCCCTTGTCGGCCTGGGAACGCTTACCTGCGGGCCCGGGGAAAGGAAAGTAACACTTGTGAACGGGAAAAAAAGGAGGGCCCCGGCCTACGGCGTGGCTCCTTACCCATTCTGAATTGTGGGAGCACCATGCTCTCACTCCAAATGATATTTTTAAGAATGTCATCCAGCGAGGCTCCAAAGCCTTTAACCCTGGAAGAGCAAATCCGCCAGAGCTTTACGTCTGGTCCGCAGACCTGCATGTGAGTCAAGTCATGCGGCGTAGCCCTACCGCAGATACTGAAGGTTCTGGACAGCCAGAGACCTGTATCTAAGGCCGCATTGCAGACATACTTGAAGCCATGCACCAACTGGTCCATTAACATGCAGACCGGGGAAGCCTGTTGCTATTTGAATCATGGTACAGCAAGTCTTTGCCCATTAAGGAAGCGTCAGTGACACCGGGGTCATGGCCACAGTGGCCACAATGCTGACCCCAATACCATGAACAAGGACCGGGCCACCGCCTCGGTCCTCCTGTCTGCAGGATCCTTAAAAACAGGGGTCCCTAGTCTATACGCGGATGACACGTTACTCTACCTAGCAGACTCAGACATCTCCCTACTTACTGCGCTACAGATCATAGAGCGATTCGGGTCTTTTTCTGGCCTCAAAATAAATTGGGATAAGTCACAAATTTTGCCCATTGACAGTTTCCCCCCATTTGTCCAACAAGACCATCTCCGAATGCAGCGGGTCAGCCAGATTAAGTACTTGGGAATCTCTGTCTCCAGATCTCCAGCCGACTATATCGCCCTAAATATAGAACCCCTGTTTAGTTTACTGAAGTCCAAAATTCAGATATGGGCCAGATTGCCTTTGGGCATCTGGGGCCGGGTGAATATTGTAAAAATGATTCTCTTACCTAAAATGCTTTATATGTTCTGGCACTCACCTATTTTTATACCCCTGAAATACTTTAAACAACTAGAATCCCTCCTCAAGTCATTTGTGTGGGGTGGAAATAGACATAAACTGGCTTGGAGGACACTTAAAAACCCTACGGACCTGGGGGGGTTGGCCCTCCCGGACCTGGACTCATACTACCTGGCGGCCCAGCTGTCGCAGCTATACCATATAGATAAAACTGACAGACTCCGATTTCTTACCCTACTATGTCCGTCGTGGGTTCGGTGCACCTCTGACCCCCTGATGGCAATTGCCGTGGGGCGGAGTGGCAGTGAATCAGACGGCGACCGTAAGTCGCTATTATATCAATACAGACGAATCTGGGACATCGCTTCTAGACAGGTCAAGATCCCACCTATTAACGATTTCACCCCTATCTGGCACAATAAGAGTCTCCCTGAACTGCGCCTGATTCCTGACACGGAGGTGTGGAGTAGGAGGGGGATTCTATATTTGCACCACATACTAGTTGACGGGACCCTTAGGAATTTTGACAATCTTCAGGAGCGATATGCACTTCCTAGATCCATGCACTACAGATTCCTACAACTCCGTCATGCTGTGCGAGCTCAGTTCCCCTCCTCCATCCCACAGCCCACCCCCAACGCCCTGATGGCAGTGATCAAGGGCTCAGACCCTCGCAGGTTGATCTCTGACTTCTACAATATGCTCCTCACTCCGTCTGCTACTACCTTAGCATACAGTCTCAAACCAAGGTGGGAGAGGGATGTGGGATCGATGGAGGATGAGGAGTGGGGTGAGGCACTTGATGCTTGCAAGGCCGTTTCGCCCAGACTGTCGGATAGATTGTCCCAACTGTACATTTTACATCGTGCCTACCTTACTCCTCTCCGAATGGCTCGTTTCAAGCCCGGGGCGAGTACGGAGTGTACGATGTGTAAGCAAGACACCGGCACGTTCTTTCACTTGATTTGGGCGTGTCCTCGACTTCAGAACTTGTGGAAACAAATAGTAGATTTCCTTCATGATGATATGGGGTCCCCCCTGACCCTTGACCCAAAATTATGCCTGCTGGGTATTTTCCCCGGTGCTGAACCGGATAAATTCACTAAAATGTTCATACACTAAACACTTTTTTCAGCTAAGAAGATTATAGCTAGACACTGGATGAGGCCCACACCCCCTAGTTTCTCTGAGTGGAAAGCGGATGTGAATGCCGCTTTGCCTTATAAGAAAATTATATATCTTAATAGAGGATGCCCAGGCAAATATAACAAAATCTGGGACAGGTGGCTTTCGGTATCTGAAACTTGTATGGGCTGACCCTGACATATGTAGCCCTCAAGATATTCTACCATAGACAGTATTCCAGCCCTGTCTCTGTCTGATCTGTGAATGTAGATGTATTGGTACTTGTAGTTAAGCCTTATTACTGTTATTGCCATATACCCTGTTATGACATGCTTCATGTGTACAGTTTAATAAAAAAACGTTTAATATAAAAAAAAAAAACAGGGGTCCCTTCCTTGGGATCGTGGTATTTCCCAGGATACCGGGGGGCCCCATCGAGGGAGATGTCCCTTTTTCAGGAAACACTCCTCAAAGAGATAACGGACAGCCGTGCGATTTTTTAGAACACTGCAGCCGTTTCCATTCTTAGTATGTAAACTTATCAAATAAGCTAGATAGGGAAACATCCTAGCGGTGCGGGCCGGCTTGTGGGACCCAAAAGGGACCGACACCTTACTAGATGCCCTCGCCGTAACCTCCATATTATTGGGGATCCCGCACGTGGTAATAAGTGCTCCAACAAGTGCTTATCCTGCGCTGACCCAGACACGGAATCATCCTTCTGTCCGAAAGGTCCTGGTCCGCATCCTCTGGCACATCAGAACAGGGGCCGTGAGTCGCAGCCAGGCCTGAGTCTGGATCAGAGCCTTCCCCAGAAGACGTGGGGGGCATTTTTACCCCCCTTGCACCCACACACCGCTCCCACCCGGGCAACAAAAAGATGCCAGGACTGCCAACCAAGCGTCCATAGGCATAGCAGGTGCAGGGCACCGGTTGTCAATACAGGTATGTCTGGGGAAGAAAACGCCAGCTTGTGACGCCATGCTGACCCCACTTGCCTGACACCCTAGGGACTAAGGCAAGGTACACAAGTCCACCCTCATACCTGCCACAGAAACCGAGGGGCCCCCCAGAGGACTCACCACCCCGACCCAGGCACTGCACAGCTGCTGCTGTCCGCTCTCTCCATGACCGAGGTGTTCCTATATCGCCACCTGTGTCACACTCTCTGAGGTGATTTTTGCAGTTCGCGCCGTTCTGAGAGCTGTTTTCACCGCTAGAGGCAAAAACCTAGTTGGAAACCACGAGAAAATGGGCGCAAGCCAGGGCTGTAAGCGCGGGCTACAAGAAAATGGCCGCCATACGTGTCTATGAAGAAGAAACGCGCGGACTACAAGAAAATGCCTGCCACTGTACACCCAAAGAAATGGCTTCAGTCACCACCAAAATGGCCGCCGGGCGAAGTCTGAGGTAAAAAATACACAGAAATGGCAACGCACACCCAGGGCTCCCAACAGAGGCTCCCCACACATGGCAGCACACCCTACACAGAGAGCGGACCCTCACCATGCAGCCCTCGGTCAGAACGTGGAGCACCCCCTCAGCGGACCCCCGGCCAGTCCACAGCAAGGCCCAGGCACCACAGCACATGGGGAGGAGGGAAAAGACAGGGAGAGAAGAAAGGAAGAGTGAGAGACCCCTAAGTCGACCTCCCCAGGAATGCCCAGCTGTTCCATTCTGCCAAAACAGGAGGAGTCTTACTTACCCGTCCGTGCAGGGACTTGCTGGTGCGTTCCTGACAGACCTACTTCTGAGTAGTACGGAGTAGCTGTCGGCTTGGTTCACTGTGACTGAGACAGCAAGCAGCCCAGTCATATGTGAACCTCGGAGCATATAGCTCACCGGCCACCCCTGGAGCCATGGGGAATGTCGTGGCCGACTCCGCACATAGCTAAGGTCTGCTCACGCTCGATGGCCGGACTGGGGGGACTACAAGGATCTATATTATCCAGCCTGTCACCCAGACGGCAGTTGATAGTAGATTCGCAAAAAATAAAATAATAAAAAGTAAAAAGTTTCCTCAGGACCCTGGGCCCAAAGGGAGCCAGGTCCTTCTGCTCTACTAGGCAGAAAAAAACTGAGCTGCTCAGTGCAGTGTGAGGGGTTACGACCAGAGGGCTGTTCATCTTTGCTAAAGTTACATGTTTTAAATGTCTAACATGTCTGCCTAGTCCTCTCCTAATAGACGGAACATAACCCACAAGTCAAGAATTATAAGGAGCTGTGTCCGTCCATGGACGAAAGAGAAATATAAATATAATGTTTCTAGGTTCTACGTAACTTTTTTGCAAAAAAAAAATTTTTGCATGCATGATAGAAATGTCAGAACTGGCCTGGAGGTGGTTAAAAAAATTCAGTTTTTATGGGGTTTTTTCCCTTTCTTTTCTTTTTTTGCAGATCAACTCTGCTGATATCTTCTTCTCAGTGTCGGCTGCACATCGTTAATTGAGACTGACCTTCTAAGATACAATACTATGTTTTTTTTTTACTAAAATGGAGGAGTGCAAAATCTGGTTCAGCTCTGCATAGAAACCAATCAACTTCCAGGTTTTATAGGCAAAGCTTTTTGGAAAAAGCTGAAGTTTTCTTTGGAAGAAGCCGATTGGCTACCATGTACAACTTCACCAAATTCTGAGTGCACCATTGTTAGTAAATCTCCCCCAATGTCTTGGCATGCCTTGTTGTAGTCTCTATCAGGGGCGAATGTGACAAGGTACAAACACAACTAGGACATCACTATCACCCTATAACAAGAAGTGCCTAAACAAATAACTTCATAGCAGGATCAACAGGTATGTTCTCATTGAAAGCTTCAGATTCAAAAAAGATTGAAAGCAACTTTTGAAATTACATAAACAAAAAAACATGTTAACCTTAAAGAGGAACTGCAGTCTTCTCACCTAATTTGTAAAAAAAACATCTTTGCCATTCTGAAGCTTCTGCAATTCTGTACCTGCCAAATATGCTGCAGAAATCTCCCTCTACTAAGTCTGGCTGCAGCCATTTTAACTGTGGGCAGCTGAAGCTGCTGCCTGTTCACTTCCTTAATTAACACAGGCACACATCTCCAGCTCTGCAGCCCTGCAGCTCTCATTGGCCCTCCTATGACTCATCCCCTCTCCCTTCCTAGCAAATGCTCACGAGAGTGAGAGAGAGCTGTGCATGATGTCATAAGACTAAGCTTTTTACAAAACAAGAAACAGGAAGTTGGCTGTATAAGGTATTTACTGGCAGTAAAATAATGGCAGTAAAACATTTTTTACTATCCAAAGTTATAACAACAAGGGCTTACTGAAATTACTGAAGGTCCGCTTTAAATGAGATTTTAGTGATTGGGTTTAAGGCTGTCCATTATTCACTATCTATTCTTTCTAACGTAGTTGAGTTCTAGAAAGCCATAATAGTGTTACCACATCTAAATATGATGTGTAATCTAGCTAGACTTTGCTACTGTAACACACAATACTTACAGCCAAAAGTAGGCCTATCAGTGACTTTACAAGTTTAATCACTTTCATTCATTTAATAAAAGCGGGAGAAGACCGTGATTATCGCTAGCGGTTATAGCAGCTGCTTGCAATAATTGGAAGCTAATCCGGCAGGTTAGTTGTACTCAAGTTGATCGATTGATGAACTTGGTACATTCTGCCTGCCCATTAATGGTTCAAATCTCGGCCAGTTCCTGCTGAAACCGGCCGAGATTCAAACTGTGTATGGCCATCCTAAGTGTTACTAGGGATTATACTTAGCCTGCATGCCTCTAACATAAGAAAATAAACCTGAAACTAGGTTGCTTTAATATACAATATAATTACAACGTGCTACTACTTCTAGAGGGCAACTGTCAAAAACAAGACCATCCTATCCTTGGGCAGTTTAGTAATGTTATGGTGGGTCTTTGGGGCAGTTGTTTAAAAAAAAAAAAAAAATAGATGGACCGTGCATTGCACTGTGCATGTGCTGCAGGCAGTGAACACCATTTTAAAAATTGCAAAGATAGAGGGTTAAGGTTTTTTTTTTTGTTTATTTGCAATATTTCTTTTGCTAAAAACTCTCATAGCAAAGCAAAGCTACTGTGACTTAACAAGGGCCATGTTGGACCTCTGCAGCGATACCGCCACATAGAGCAAGGGTCCTTCTTTGCAGCATGCTGGAAGAGAAGTGGCTCTTATAATAAAGCTGTAGATAAAACAAACTGTAAGTTTAGGTTCACACCAGTCTGCACAGTGAAACACAGAGTCCAGTATTAATTCATTCTCCTGTGAATGTCTAGCTGAGAACCAGACAGCTACTTTCCTCTAATTGAAGTCCAAAGTAGCTCTGAAAACAGGTGGAGGCATCCCAAACCCGAGGATACAGGGGGAAGCCCCAATAGAACAGGAACATTCTGGTAGCAATAGGGAATGTCTTCAAGAGAAGATGTGTGCTATTAGGCTACTTCCTAGCTGCCTGTATGCCAGTTCTGACAGCAAAGGGCCTCCCACCTGGCTGCAGTTAAGCAGGAAGCAGAGAAACCTATCTTCCCTTGGCATGTCCAGGAACCCAGGAATTGTATGAAAAGGAGTTAAAAGGGTCTGCGCCTGCATTTGAGCATGGTGAATAAAGAGACGCTCCACTGCAGAATCCATTAAAAAAAAAATCACTTTGATTGTTCATACAGGCTTAAAGTAGAATTCCACCCTAACATTAACTATGCTTAAAAACGTTGACTTCTGCTACCTACCCTACTTGTGTAGATGTGTATTTGTATATTTTTAATCCGCTTTAGTCTGCTCACGTGATTCACAGCTCCAGCTCCCTTGTGTCAGTCAGTGGCTGCTGCTGGGGAGAGGAGGGAGCATCGAAAATGGCTATGAGTGATGTCACGGATCCTGGAACTCCCAGCCATTGTCAAGCGCTTCCTTCTCTCCAGCTGCCATTCACTAACAAAGGGGATAACATGACCAGACCCAGAGCAGACTGAAAATAGTAAGTATACAGATCTAGAAAAAACAGGGTATCCCCAAATTTCCCACTAAGGGAGGTACGGGAATATGGGGGGGGGGTTTGACATGCCAGTAACAATAGTATGCAAAATAATAATATGCTTAAAAACAACAATATTTATTTGTTGATTGGTAAAAACCTGAAAATACAATTTAAAATCATGTAAACAGTGTTGCCAGGTTTGTTACAGAACCAAAAGAGCCAAAAGCGGTAGTGGGGGCGACGCGTTTCACCCAGATTGGGCTTCATTGGGCTTTAGTTCATAAAGTGCATGTGCAGGCACTGCCTGGTGCCTGTACTGCACCTGACCCTCAAAGGTTTAATTACAAAAATATCAGCAGAAATTGTTTTTTTTTTTTTTAAACACTGCAGTATAGGCATGATTCATGTATGGCTAGTTTTGTCACGTAATGAAAAAGTATTCAAAAACTTTTTATAAGCAAACTGATCTCTTCTTCTTTTTAGATCTGCTCACATGCAACAGCAAAGCACAATGGGGACTGAGTTGTCCCAATAGCATATCTACAGATCCTGAATCATCTGCACAAACACTTCCAAGTGCTTCATTTTTTTTCCCCTCTTTTCTTTACGACACAAACTTTTGAAACTTCCAAGGCACTTCTTCCTTCCGGACGGATAAATTCTTTCCTGCCGTTCTAATCAAGCCCATAAGTCACCTCGCAAGCCTAACACAGGCCGCTATGGCTCCCGCTCGCCGGAATCTTTTATTTTCTAATTTATATTCGCCAATTAAAAATAAACTGTATTTCTGCCGGCCGCATTTCCATAAATCAGATGACAAAGCATCCTAACATTAAAGGGCAGGAGTTCAATCCCACGTATTTGCATAGACTCCCTGAAGAAAACAGGAGCTTCTATGAATCCTTGTGGAAGAACCTTGCTGCGTTAGGATTCTAATGGGCTTAGAACAGTGAATTTTAAAGAAACTGATTGCCACCCCTGTAGCTAGTAAATGTCTAGCAAAACCCGGTGGCATCTGGAGAGGAGAAGGAGGAGAAAAAAAAAAAGTGTTTTATCATAAAATTATCCCAGCAGAGTCCATTCTCTGAGATAACATCATCATTGCGTATCATCATCTTCGTGGCTTGTGCTCAGTGCAGGACCGGTGGCTCTGGCACAATATTGCTAGTCATTTATCTGTTGTCAGCACAGGTTACACACTGTAATCCTTGACTGCCTCAGAATTAGAATGTCTTTGATGTCCCCACAAGAGTTTTTTGCCTCGAGGCTTTAGCGAAGCTCGACAGCCTCCTGTTTATTCCTCGTAATCTTCCCTCATCTCCAGGCTAGCTGTGACAGATGGTTATAGGAGCACAATAGTATTAAGAGTTTGATATTTTTTTTTTTTTTTTTTTTTTTTAATGCCTTGCTCTCTGTACAACAAACAGCTATCAGACGCGGGCCACGAAGTTGACATGGTTCACTTAGGTAATGGCAAACAAACAGCTCGGGCGGACGGCTCCTGTCATTTTTTTTCCTGCTAAAACCCCCGCTTTCCTTCCCATTGTATACTCTCAAAGGTAAACTATATTAACCTTATAGAGTGTTATTAAAAAGATAGATCTCTAGTAGTGTTTCCTGCCCGCGCGCATTCCTCTTGCCTTACTCTTTTGATTATGAAAGTAATACTGTTGACATATTGAACAAATATCTAATGTCAACATAAATTTTTAGTGTGTGATAATATTCGGTTTTATATCGCCGCGTGTCACGAAGAAGCCCCCTTCGCATGATGCATAGCACTAAATAACCCAAACAAAATGAGTTCTTCTTGTCAGCTTCTACCTTGTCTGTCCCCAGGCGTCAGTAAAATTGACTGCACGCTAGATTTTCAAAATTAGCCCTAATGCCGATGGTGGAGCTGCCATCCTCGAAGTTTTCTCTGCCGTTCTCCGATATTACCCAGAAGGATGGATGTGTCGCTGTAATGTTTTGGCATTTGCTTATGCTGAGGCAGCTTGTTTTTTTTTTTCTTCCTCCTTTTTTTTCTCTCCGTCTTTGTCGCCAAATTAAAGATAATTTAACTTAAACAATAATGCGCTCAGACACAATGCTGATTTTCTCCCGGCGAGTCACTTAGGGCAATAAAACTAAATTACTGCAAAAAACGCGTATATGTAGATGTGCTTGTCGTGTGTTTGTGTCTGCGTGTGTGTGGAGTGCAGGGATGGGTTATTAGTCAGTGGAATAAAACTAATTTTCTTAAATGAGATTGGTCTTGTTTCATGCAAAATTATTAATGAGGGTAAGGAAAACATGTTAAAGGCGTACTCTGGGCAAGAAGGAGCATTCTGTGACGAATGCTTAATGGAATGCTAGTTAACTGAACCTAGGTTGTATCTGCCGTCCAGAAATTGGTAAATTCATACTTACGTTATTATTATACATGATTTATATAGCGCCAACAGTTTACGTAGCGCTTTACAATGTATAGGGGGGCAGCACAATTACAGTCCAGTTCAATACAGAAGGTACAGGAAGGCCCTGCTCGCAGAGCTTACATTCTAAAGGGAGGGGGTGGTGGTACAAAAGGTAATAGCTGCAGAGAATGATTTGATGGGGGTGGCTCGGGGAGAGTTGTTAGGTGGGTGTGGGATAGACTTCCCTGAATAAATTCGTTTTCAGGGATCTCCTAAAGGTGGAGAGGTTAGGGGCTGACCTTCAGTGAAAAGTGCATGTCAACATGATGAATAGACCTAGAGATATAGGAAGCTAAGGTTCTTTGTAGATCTTGACTTTAAAAGGAAGTTGAGCTTGGCACCATTCACTTGGTCCCTTGAGTTTCAATGCTGATCCTTTGAAGGGTGCACTTTTTTACCAAAAAAAGTTTTGCAGGCATGGCAGCTTCCCCTTTCCAGCATACTGCCTTCACAATCATACTCACCTGTCCCTGATTCAATGGGATATCACTATCTGGATCACACAGATGTATGTCAAAATGTTTCCAACCGAGTCTGCACCCTTTTCTCTTTATTCAGTATATGAGAATGAATGACAGTGCAGAGTGAATATGGAAGATTGAGAGGAAATATTTTGCAAAATGGCACATGATCTTGTCAACGATATCCCACTGAATTGGGGAAGGTGAGCATATGACTGGAAGGGGATGCCTGGGATGGGGAAGTGGAGGCTAAAAGTAAGATTCTCATTTAATTTCAGACACCTATATCTCTGAACCAGGTGTGCCCAACCTTTTGACCTTCATGGGCCACATTGGAAGAAGAGGAATAGTCCTGTGCCACACTAACAATAAAGATAGCTGGTGAGCAGCAAAGGTAAGGCAGATCACAAGTTAAAGGAAAAAGTACAGCCAAAGCTCTTTTGGTTGTACTTTTCCTATGGATCACAGAAGTGCAGTTGGTTCTGCACTCCTGGGACCTGTTTTCAGCAGACAGCGGGCTAAAACCCACTGTCGGCTGACGTCACAGAGCTGGTCCAGGCTCGGTCAAGATCGAGATATTGAAGTCAGGATCTGCTCACATGCCTGGACTGGCACCAGACTCACCCTCTCAGCGAGCCGTTAAGAGGCTGAGCCGGCCGCTCCTGCCCCTCCACAGCCCAGCTCTCCTGTGAGTGGGAGGGGGAAGGGACAGAGCAGACAGCGGTGACTGACAGTCACCAGCTCTCTGCTTAGGGAGCCCTGAGAACTGAGTGATGGGAGGTGTTTGATCGCTCGGTTCTCAGTCTAATGCCGTGTACACACGACCGTTTTTCTCGTCGAGAAAAACGAAATTTTTTCCTTTTGACGAGAAAAATGATCGTCTGTGGGCATTTTGTAGTTTTTCTCGACGAGAAAAACGGCATTAAAAACGACGAGAAAAATTAGAACATGTTCTAATTTTTCTTGTCGTTTTTCCCGTAATTTTTTCCGCGGCAGTTTTCCCATAGGGAAACACTGCCGCGGAGCCCACATACGGTCGTTTTTCTCGACAAGAGAAAAAATGTTGTGAAAAACGACCGTGTGTGGGGAACAAGCCGTTCCCTCGTTTTTTAATGTCATTATTCACGGCGTTTTTTTAACCGCCGTGAATAATGATCGTGTGTACGCGGCATTAGAGCCGACGGGGGACAGATACAGTATCAGGTATGAGTCTGCAAAAAAAAAAACTTTATACTTCTCTTTTAAGGATTACTGATATAGATAATGTATCTGAGTAATAAAACGTAATTTTTTTTGTAATATTTTCTATTAAAAAAGTAAAAGAGGGCAACACAAAACTAGTGCGAAATTTGACCATGTTTTTGCTAATCTAACGCATCAATATCTGGTTCGATGGATGTAGTAGCAATTCTCAAGGTTCTCATCAGATATTTTGGTTCCAATTTTGCCCTTCATGGACTTCATCCTTGAAAATAATTGCTCACAAATAAAACTGCAGTTGCGCCAGAGCTTAGTAAATGTGCAGGAGCTCTGCTGACTTCCATCATCCAATCATGTGCAAGCAAAAATTCTGTTTTTTATTTTTCTTGCATGTGATTGGCTATTCTTTGCAAAGTGAAGTTTACCTCATTTACTATGCACAGTCTATTTGCCTTTAGTAAATCACCCCCTAAAGCCTCGTACACATGACCAGTTTTCTCGGCTGGAAAACTGCTGGGAGAGCTTTCTTGCCGAGAAAACCGTTCGTGTATATGGTTTCTTGTCGAGAAAACTGCCGGGAATCTCAACAAGAAAAATAGAGAACCTGCTCTCTATTTTCAAGTCAGGATTCTCGTTTTTCTCGCTGGGATTCTCGTCGGCCTGTTTCCCGAAGAGAAAATCGGTCGTGTGCATGCTTTTCCACGCATGCTCAGAATCAAGTATGAGAGGGGAGTGCTCCTTCTGGTAAAACTAGCGGTTCATAATGGAGATAGCACATTCGTCATGCTGTAACGAACTGAAAGCACGAAGACTGAAAAGCGCAAATCATCTCTCCCCCAAACTTTTACTAACACGCGGTAACACGAGATCAGCAAAAGCAGCCCAAGGGGTGGTGCTATTGGAATCGAACTTCCCCTTTATACTGCCGTCGTACGTGTTGTACGTCACCGCACTTTACAACAACAAGATTTTTAATTGACAGTGTGTATGCAAGGAAAGCTTGACAAGAATCTCGTCAAGCTTGACAAGAATCTCGCCGCGAAAACCAACGTTTTTTTTTTACGACGGGATTCTCGGCAGTGCGTACAAGGCTTTAGTGTAAACACAGTTTAGCAAAAAAAGTCCAGACAAAAAAAATCAACATATTTAAGCATGTTTACGATTTTGTGTTGGGCCACATTTATACTGTAGCTGTCCTAGCCCGCAGGTTCCCTCCTCTAGCCCTTCCAACAGTTTTGTCAACCTTTGGTTATGCTTTTTTTTTCCCATCATATGCTTAGTTTAAACTGCTCAGTTTTATTGCCAGTTTACCAAAAATCTATCTTTGACAACATTTGCTTTATGTGTGTTCTGGAATACATGCTTGCCTTTAAACACAATGCAGTTTCTAATGCAAAATGCAACTCCCAAACTCTTTTCTATAGTACAGAAAGTGGTACTATTTTTTAGCATTGCAAACCTAGTACTGCTGTTTTTGGCACAGGGGCTTCTACAGAAAACATTTTCAAATCATAAAGTTCTGGCACAAGTAAAATGTATGAGTACATTTTTGTGTATGATATGCAATAGGCATTTACAATTACAGCACATGTTTTGCAATAATTAGATTTGTAAATTCAAATCCAAGTAATTTACCCTAACCCTCAACTTAGTCTTTAAATGTTATGCTTTTACTACTAACCCCAACTTAAAGTTTATCTAAAACGAAAACTTTTTTTTTTTTTTGGATAGAGTAGGGAAGGATTAGAAGCACTGTCAGGTTTTTATTGCGGCCTATGCAGGACTGGTGGCTCTGCCACAATATTCCTAGTCATGTATCTGTTGTCAGCTCTGGTGGCACACTAAAAGAAATAAGTAAAAGAAAGTATAAGAAAATTTTACATTTTTAGTTTTCACCGCAACAGTAATAGAGAGGAAGTCTTCCAATGAGAACACTTGATCCAATAGCAACTAAGAGGGCATTTCTCCTTCAATTAGAAAAAAATTGCTCTCACTTCCTGTTGGGAAATCTCATAAACAGGCAAAGATTACGAAAAAAAAAAAACTGTCAGGAGTTTAACCCTTCCCTACTCTATAGAAAACATAAAAAAATATATTTGAGCTATACATACACGTTAATTCTTCATTAAACATTTTCAGTAGCCATAATTCTATTACCTAGAGTGTGCATGGCTTTCAACAGTGAACGTTTAGTACTGAAACAATTGTGCTGCAATTTGCTGACAAAAATTTGACTTCCACATACAGTACGCCATTATACTGGTACTGAAAATCTCCACAGCAAGATATTTGCAACAAATATAATTTATTTATTGCAGAATCTGTTGTGTAAGTTTACAGCTTATGTTTAGCATGAAGTTCTCCTTTAAGGTGTACATTATCTGCAAGGATCTTAGCTGTGACTGTGAATGGACTGAATGCTTACATGGGAACCACATGGATAAAGGGGCTACTGGAAGAGAAATAATAAGGTGTGAGCAAGAGGTGCAGAAGAGTTATGGGTGTAGGGATGCTGGATGAAGAATATATAGAGGGGATGTTAAATGAGGATGGGAGATGCCGAGGGGTGTAGGAGTGATGGATAAACACAATGGTGGACGAAGGAGATATTAGATAGTGATGGGAAATGAAAAGGAGTTACATGTGCTGGATGAGGAAGATGTTGGGTGTAGGGGACATGAAATGGTGAAGGGAGTCGCAGAGGGGTTACAATATTAGGGGTAATGAGTGAGTGAGATATTGGGGGTAAAGCATATTAGATGGCGATGAAAGATGCAAGGACTTATTGGGTGTGAGGCTTCTGGATGAGGGAGAGGTTTGGTCTAGAGCAGGGGTCTCCAAACTTTGGCCCTCCAGTTGTTCAGGAACTACAATTCCCATCATGCCTAGTCATGTCTGTGAATGTCCAGAGTTTTACAATGCCTTATGGGACTTGTAGTTCCGCAACAGCTGGAGGGCCATAGTTTGGAGATTCCTGGTCTAGAGGAATCTAGATAGTGATAGGAAAAGAGGAGCAGTTATAGGTGCTGAATGAGATTAATGTTGGGTTTAGGGGATGTTAGATGGCAAGGAGAAATGTAGAGATGTTTCAGGTGTAGAGGTGATGGATGAGGGAGAAGTTAGATATTTATTATTACTGTGTATTAGAGGCATTTATATAGCGCTGACAATTTTAGCAGCGCTTTACATACTGTGCATTCACCTTAGTCCCTACCCTCAAGGAGCTTACAATCTAAAGTCCTTATCTCACATGCATGTCTACACACATACACTAAGGCAATGGCTTGTGGAATAAAACCAGAGAATTCTTGGCTAACCCACCAGAGAATTCTTGGCTAACCCACCCAAGTAAAGGTAGAACATGAAAATTCCATGAAGATATTGTCCTTGATGGGACAAACCAAATACCCTACTGCTGCCCGGAATAAGTGCTATTAGATGAGAGGTTAGACCAGGGTTTTCCAATCTCATCCAGAGTTCCATTCAGCTCTAGGGTTCCTCCAGAGGTTGCTAGAGGTTCCTTGGGCAATGAGCAGTTTCTGCTTCTCAGATAATTTCCCACTAACACTAATGACTTTTTTAGATATCTGTAAGAGGATAACTCTTCCCAATGACCACACTAATGTATCATGAGTTGTAGATATAGTAATTATCAGCAGAGGCTCCCTGAGACGGGAAAGTTATTTCAAAGGTTCCTCTGTGTTTAAAGTTCACTTTAAAAAAATAAAAATAAATTAATGAGCATTTTTTTGCAGGTAAAAATAATTGCAATTTTTTTTTACCTGCAAAAAAATGCTCATTCATTTTTATTGGAGCCTGTAAAGAATGGCAGCAGCGATCAGCAGATCTCTGGTGTCATGTGGGCCTCCTGCAGATCTTTCCTATGTAACATCCCATACGGGCAAGCAGATACAATGACAGGAAGAATCAATGAACTACCATTGCGCTCCACAGAACTGTGGTAGTTCACTGAGAACTACAAGCCGACAGCCGCAAAGGGTTGTAGTTCAGTCACACACACACAGCCATGTAGGCAGAGCTCTGCACAGCCATGCTGATTTCAAAAAGTGACAGCTAGTATGGGGAACTTCTCCCTGTACTGCTGAAAGAGGGGGGGGGGGGTGGGGGACTGGGCAGTAGCTGCAGCATTGGGAACATATTACATGTTCCACCCTAAAGACAGGCTGAGAAAGGCTGGGATATTAGAGGGTGATAGGAAATGCAGGCAAGTTATGGGTAGGGATGAGCTCGGTGTTCGAGTCGAACATAGGTTCGACTCGAACATCGGCTGTTCGCGCGTTCGGCGAACAACGAACGATTTGGGCCGTTCGCGCCAAATTCGAGTGACGCGAACGGCCCACAATACGCTGCGCCATCGCAGTGTAATCCCGGCGCTGTGATTGGCCAAGCATGCACTGTGACCCTGCATGCTTGGCCAATCACAGCGCCGGCAGCGAGGAGAGCAATGATTGGCCACAGGCAGGATGCCTGTGGCCAATTATTGCTGAGGGGGTTTAGTACACGCCCCACACTATAAAAGGCCGCCAGCGCGGTGGCCTCGTGTAGTGTGTTCCGGCGCAGGGAAAGAGAAGGATAGGCAGGGACAGTGTCATATTTTTTCTTTGCTAAACCTTGTGTGCTGAGCCATATTGCTAAACCTTGTGTGTAGGGACAGACAAGGATAGGCAGGGAGAGTGTCAGTGTCATTTCTTTTTCGTACATCACGGGACACAGAGCGACTTAGTCATTACTAATGGGTTATATAGATTACCTTCAGGTGCTGGCACTGGCCACTTCCAAACCGGAAGTACCCTCCCCTATATAAGCCCCTCCCATCCGGGAGCACCTCAGTTTTTTGCCAGTGTCTAAGGTGCAAAGAGTAACATGTGTTTTCACTGGGCTTGCGTACAGGTTCTTTTGGGCCTTAGTAAGCTGTTCCGGATCCCACCAAAAAAGCTTCATAGCTAAACGGTCGGTACCCGGGCCTTGCAGCAGAAGAGCAAGGTTTTGCCTGTAATGCCTCTCTTAGGAGGGCTGGACCCTGGGATCCAGAGCTCTGGTCATACCCATGACCAAGATGTTGTCTGTGCAGGGTGCTATACAGGTCCAGGGGAGTGGAATCCTTGGGAACCCGGTCCCTGAAGGTTTAATTACAATGCCTGCCGTGATAGGTGAAGTTTGGGCTTCTGTGGACCAAACAAAGTCCTGCGGCGGGGATCAGGTAAGTGGGGGCCCCCAGGAACTTGGTTCTATTGGGGGACCCCCAAGCCTAATTTGTCTTTCTGTCTGTTACCTAACGGTATTCCCGCTAATATCTGTGTATGCCTGTAACTACTGAAAATGTAAAATTTTAATAGTAGTCAAGAAAAAAAAAAAAAAAAGAGAGGACCGCGGTACCTGTGTTAAACCACTAGAGGCCGCTGTAGTCCATTTTTCTTGTCATGTGGATCTTTGGTTTTCTCAAGTCAAAAGATCCAGGCAGTTGGTAAGTTTCTCTGTGGGAATCCACTTCCTCTGCCCTGTTGCTGCGCTCATCCACCGCACAGGCCCTCCGGCAAAAAGGGCCCTGGCTCCTAGTCCCTGTTTGATTTCGAAAAGGGCGCCAATGGCGCGCGGGCGCGTGCACGCGCCTCCTATGAAAAAAAAGGGGCGGGGCGGGTGGATGACGCTCGATGCGCGCCACGGCGCTTCTGCGCATGTGCAGGCGTCCCAGCTTGTATAAAGATACAGTACAAGTGTCAGCTGGATGCAAACAGAGCTAGCAACAAACAGTGGCACACAGAGGCGGTTGATGCAGGCATCCCCATAGAAAGGCACTTTAGTGGACACCAGCTGGTATATAGCAGCAACTGTGTTAGACTATTACCAGCAAAATTGGTGTATGACGACGGGAATACCTCAGCTTTGTGCTTAAAGGATATGTCGTCCAGACGCTCCGGAAATAGGTCTTCCAGGAAGCCAAAGGGGTCTCCATCGGGCTCTGAGGATATTGGGCATGCTTGTACTGCACCAATCTCCCCTGAGAATTCAGAGGTCAGTAGCCGTAGAAACCCCGCAGGAGTGCCTGGTGCTGCGGCTGTCCCCAGTCCACCTGCTCCTGTATATATAACAGAGGAGGTTTTATCCTCAACTCTGGGAGGATTGGAAGAGAGATTAACAGCATTGATCGCTGCTTCCCTGTCACAGGGAAAGCGCGTCCGATCTCCGTCTCCTCCTTCAGAGTGCCTGTTAGTGGAGGAACAGCCCCACACAGGGATCGACCTACCTGAAGGGGATCAGGATGAGGTTGATTCAGTTATGGAGGAATCAACAGTGGAAGAACCTTTCTCAGCATCTCAGGCTGAAAGATTATGGGTTCAGTCTCTAACTAACATGGTCCGACCACCATCTACTACGGTTTCCTCGCTGGGGTCGCTAAAAGCTCCCCAGGCTGTCTGTTCCTTCCCAATCCACCCTTTATTAGAAGGGCTTATTTACCAGGATTGGGAGCATCCTGATAAAATATTTGCTCCCCCCCAAGAGATTTCCGGTGAACTATCCCATGGAGGATAAGATCATAAAAAAATGGAGGGTCCCTACAGTGGACGCAGCCATCTCTTCTGTGAACAAATCACTGACATGTCCAGTAGATAATGTTCCAATGTTCAAAGACCCAATAGATAAAAAATTGGAGTCTTTACTAAAATCTGCTTTCTCTACAGCAAGCATGGTGACACAACCTGCGGTAGCAGCGATTGGAGTCTGCCAAGCAGTGAAAGATCAGTTGAAACAAGTCTTAAGGGACTTACCAGATCAGAAGGCTCTTGCCCTAGCTGACCTACCTAGAGCCTTGTGTTTTGCGGTGGACGCCATAAAGGATACAATCCAACAGGCCTCCCGCTTTACGCTGTCTATAGTACATATGCGTAGGCTTCTGTGGCTCAAAAACTGGTCTGCTGAAGCTCCCTGTAAAAAACTGCTGGTTAGCTTCCCATTTCATGGAGAACGCTTATTTGGAGAAGATCTGGACAAATATATCCAGAAAATTTCTCCTGGTAAAAGTTCACTCTTACCGGTTAAGAACAAGGGTAGAAGTCCTTCTTTTAAGAGGCCTACTTCTCCAGTCCCGGGCACATCGGCTGTGAAGCAGTTCCGACGGCCTCCGCGGTCAAATTCAGGGGGCAGAAATCAGGGACAATCACAGGGTAACAAGAAGCCCTGGATCAAGAGAGGTACAAAACCTCCCCCCAAGTCATGAAGCGTTGCCCCCACTCAATCGGGTGGGGGGAAGACTTCAGTTGTTCACAGAGACCTGGCGGGACACCAACAGAGACAGATGGGTGCTCTCCGCAGTAAGTCTGGGATACAAGCTGGAGTTAAAAGGCACTCCTCCTGCCCAATTTATGAGGTCAAACGTGCCAAGAGATCCCCAGAAGAGAGGATCCCTCCTTCTGGCACTAGAACAACTATTGCTCCAAGGTGTAATCATGAAGGTTCCCCTGGAAGAATGCGGATTCGGGTTTTACTCGAACCTTTTCACAGTCCCCAAACCAAATGGGGACGTGAGGCCCATATTAAATCTAAAAGGGCTAAACAAGTTCCTAAATATCAGGACTTTTCGGATGGAGTCGATCCGATCGGTGGCCACCGCCCTACAAGGGCAGGAATGGTTAGCCTCGATCGACATAAGGGATGCTTATCTGCATATTCCCATCTTTCCGGCCCACCAGAAATTTCTACGCTTTGCAGTAGAAGGGCGCCATTTTCAGTTCAGAGCCTTACCTTTCGGTCTGGCCACAGCACCACGAGTGTTCACAAAAATTCTGGCCCCATTATTGGCCAATCTAAGAACACAAGGTGTAACGATAATGGCATATCTAGACGACCTGCTACTAATAGACCACTCAGTGGAAAAGCTGGAAGTAGCTATTCACAAGACAATCAAGTATCTGGAATATCACGGTTGGATTATCAACCGGGACAAGTCAGCTCTAAGACCAGTCAAAAGTCTGGAATACTTAGGGCTAAGGCTGGAGTCAAATCAGAGAAAGATTTTCTTACCTCCAGAGAAGGTGTCGTCTTTAAAAGATTTGACCCACTTAGTGGGTACAAAAGGAAAACCATCCATACGCCTCTGCATGAGGCTGCTGGGAAAAATGGTGGCTTCATTCGAAGCGGTACCCTACGGTCAATTCCATTCAAGGAATTTGCAAAGGGCCATACTGTCAGCCTGGAACAAAAAAGTTCAGGCTTTAGACTTACCAATGTCCCTGTCCCCTTCCGTTCGCAAGAGCCTCCATTGGTGGTTGGTGCCCCAGAATCTGGAAAAAGGGAAACCCTTCAGTCCGGTTTCTTGGAAGGTAGTCACTACAGATGCCAGCCTCATAGGCTAGGGGGCAGTACTGGAGCAATGGTCTCTCCAGGGCAAGTGGTCAGAAGCAGAAAAGGCCCTGCCCATCAATCTCTTAGAGATACGAGCAGCCCGGTATGCCCTAGTAGCATGGACATCCAAACTCCAAGGGTCCCCTGTCAGAATTCAATCAGACAATGCCACAGCAGTGGCATATATCAATCACCAGGGTGGCACCAGGAGTCGTGCAGCCCAGAGGGAAGCAAATTGCATCCTGGAGTGGGCAGAAAAATATGTCCCAGCCATATCCGCGGTTTTCATCCCAGGAGTGGAAAATTGGAGAGCGGACTTTTTAAGTCGCCAACAATTATGCCCGGGGTAATGGTCTCTTCACCCCGAGGTTTTCCAGGCAATATGCCAGCGGTGGGGAACACCGGATGTAGATCTGCTAGCATCCAGATTCAACGCAAAGGTGGACAGATTTGTGTCTCGCACAAGGGATCCCCTAGCTTGCGGCTCGGATGCCCTAGTGTTCCCTTGGGATCAGTTCAAGCTGATATATGCATTCCCACCGCCACAATTGTTACCGCGATTACTCCGCAGAATCAGGGTAGAAAAGAAACCAGTGATTCTGGTGGCTCCAGCGTGGCCCCGAAGGGCATGGTACGCGGAGATTGTAAAAATGTCAGTGAGGAGTCCTTGGACCCTCCCACATCGTCCGGACCTGCTGTCGCAGGGACCGATATACCACCCTTCCTTACCAGCCCTAGGTTTGACGGCCTGGCTATTGAAGCCCACATTCTGAAAAAGAGGGGGCTCTCTAATTCTGTGGTATCTACCATGATCAATGCCAGGAAGCCGGTATCCAGGCAGATCTATTATAGGATCTGGAAGGCGTACATTACGTGGTGTGAGGCCAAGAAATGGCATCCACGTAAGTACGTGATAGGGAGGATTTTGGACTTCCTACAGTAGGCTGTAGATAGGAAGCTGGCCTTGAGTACTATCAAGGGTCAGATTTCGGCCTTGTCAATATTTTTTCAAAGGCCCTTGGCTTCGCATTCACTAGTCAAAGCTTTCATACAAGGAGTGATGCGTATTAGCCCTCCGGTTAGTATTCCCATATGTCCTTGGGACTTAAACCTGGTTCTGTCGGTTCTACAGAAACAACCGTTTGAACCATTACAACACATTTCCTTGGTTCTTCTCACCAGGAAATTGATTTTCTTAGTAGCCGTTTGTTCGGCTAAAAGAGTATCGGAATTAGCCGCCTTGTCCTGTAAGGAGCCATATCTGGTTGTCCATAAGGACAGAGTAGTATTACGTCCTCATCCAGCCTTTCTTCCCAAGGTGGTATCGAGGTTTCATTTGAACCAAGATGTGGTTCTTCCTTCTTTTTTCCCCAAACCTAGCTCGGTAGAGGAAAAGTTATTACATTCTTTGGATGTAGTAAGAGCAGTTAAAGCTTATCTAAAAGCCACTGCTCAGATTCGCAGAACGGATACTTTGTTTATTCTGCCGGAAGGCCCCAGAAAGGGTCAGGCAGCATCAAAATCTACTTTAGCCAAGTGGATTCGACAGGTCATAATACAAGCCTTTGGCTTGAGAAAGAGACCGCCTCCGTTCAAAGTTAGGGCGCACTCCACAAGAGCAGTTGGAACTTCATGGGCAGTGCATCACCAGGCCTCCCTGGCTCAAGTAAGTAAGGCCGCAACATGGTCTTCGGTACACACGTTTACTAGATTCTACCAGGTAGACGTTAGAAGTCAGGAGGATGTCGCCTTTGGGCGCAGTGTGTTGCAGGCCGCAAAAGATCCTCATGCCTGATGGCGCCCAGCTTATGTATCCCTCCCCTCATTTGGCGTTGCTTTGGGACGTCCCATTAGTAATGACTAAGTCGCTCTGTGTCCCGTGATGTACGAAAAAGAAAAAGGGATTTTTATAACAGCTTAACTGTAAAATCCTTTTCTTGGAGTACATCACGGGACACAGAGCTCCCACCCCTCTTTTTGGGACACTTATTGCTTTGCTACAAAACTGAGGTGCTCCCGGATGGGAGGGGCTTATATAGGGGAGGGTACTTCCGGTTTGGAAGTGGCCAGTGCCAGCACCTGAAGGTAATCTATATAACCCATTAGTAATGACTAAGTCGCTCTGTGTCCCGTGATGTACTCCAAGAAAAGGATTTTACAGGTAAGCTGTTATAAAAATCCCTTTATTCTTTGCTAAACCTTGTGTGCTGAACCATATTGCTAAACCTTGTGTGTAGGGACAGACAAGGATAG
This sequence comes from Rana muscosa, assembly GCA_029206835.1. NCBI lineage: Eukaryota > Metazoa > Chordata > Amphibia > Anura > Ranidae > Rana > Rana muscosa. Next base: position 440,151,916 of record CM055127.1, on the reverse strand, counting down.
GTAGGGAGAGTGTCAGTGTCATATTCTTTGCTAAACCTTGTTTGTAGGGACAGAGAAGGATAGGCAGGGAGAGTGTCAGTTTCATATTCTTTGCTAAACCTTGTGTGCTGAACCATATTGCTAAACCTTGTGTGTAGGGACAGACAAGGATAGGCAGGGAGAGTGTCAGTGTCATATTCTTTGCTAAACCTTGTGTGCTGAACCATATTGCTAAACCTTGTGTGTAGGGACAGACAAGGATAGGCAGTCGAGAGTGTCAGTGTCATAATCTTTGCTAAACATAGTGCGCTGAACCATATTGCTAAACCTTGTGTGTAGGGACAGACAAGAATAGGCAGTCGAGAGTGTCATTGTCATAATCTTTGCTAAACCTAGTGCGCTGAACCAAATTGCTAAACCTTGTGTGTAGGGACAGACAAGGATAGGCAGTCAAGAGTGTCAGTGTCATAATCTTTGCTAAACCTAGTGTGCTGAACCATATTGCTAAACCTTGTGTGTAGGGACAGACAAGGATAGGCAGTCGAGAGTGTCAGTGTCATAATCTTTGCTAAACCTAGTGCGCTGAACCATATTGCTAAACCTTGTGTGTAGGGACAGACAAGGATAGGCAGTCGAGAGTGTCAGTGTCATAATCTTTGCTAAACCTAGTGCGCTGAACCATATTGCTAAACCTTGTGTGTAGGGACAGACAAGGATAGGCAGTCGAGAGTGTCAGTGTCATAATCTTTGCTAAACCTAGTGCGCTGAACCATATTGCTAAACCTTGTGTGTAGGGACAGACAAGGATAGGCAGTCGAGAGTGTCAGTGTCATAATCTTTGCTAAACCTAGTGCGCTGAACCAAATTGCTAAACCTTGTGTGTAGGGACAGACAAGGATAGGCAGTCAAGAGTGTCAGTGTCATAATCTTTGCTAAACCTAGTGTGCTGAACCATATTGCTAAACCTTGTGTGTAGGGACAGACAAGGATAGGCAGTCGAGAGTGTCAGTGTCATAATCTTTGCTAAACCTAGTGCGCTGAACCATATTGCTAAACCTTGTGTGTAGGGACAGACAAGGATAGGCAGTCGAGAGTGTCTGTGTCATAATATTTGCTAAACCTAGTGTGCTGAACCATATTGCTAAACCTTGTGTGTAGGGACAGACAAGGATAGGCAGTCGAGAGTGTCAGTGTCATAATCTTTGCTAAACCTAGTGCGCTGAACCATATTGCTAAACCTTGTGTGTAGGGACAGACAAGGATAGGCAGTCGAGAGTGTCAGTGTCATATTCTTTGCTAAACCTAGTGTGCTGAACCATATTGCTAAACCTTGTGTGTAGGGACAGACAAGGATAGGCAGTCGACAGTGTCAGTGTCCTATTCTTTGCTAAACCTTGTGTGCAGGGAGAGAGAAGGATAGGCAGGGGACAGTGTCAGTGTCATTGTTGCTAAGCCTCCTGCACAGTATACACCTGAAGCTAGCCCTTATTGCTGGTTTTCCCATCTCCCTGCAGGCCATTAGAATGTCTGGAAGGCAAACAAGGAGAGGCAGACAGTCAGGAGCCAATAAAAGAGGGCAAGCAGGCTCTGTGTCTGGGGGCAACAGTGCTGGTCGTGGACGCGGTGCATTGTCATCAGCACATGGCCATGGGACACGCTTGTCCTTCTTTTCGGCAGCTGTACATGTTGAGCCACATCATGCCGAAGACTTGGTAGAGTGGATGACCAAGCCCTCCTCATCCTCCTCATCCTCTCTCACCCAGGCTCAGGGTACTGGCAAAGCAGCTGCCAAAGCGTCCTCTTCCCTGGTATCAATGTCATCATCAGTCACTCCTTCCCTAGACCCACCATGTCCTCCTCCTGAGGAGTCCCCTGAACTGTTTGAGCACAGTGTTGGGTACATGCTCCAGGAGGATGCCCCGCGTTTCGAAGGGTCTGATGATGATAGCCAGCTAGAGGAAGGCAGTAGCGTGAGAGCAGAGAGAGGGGATGCTCAAGAAGGACACCAATCTGGCAGTCATGTTCCAGCAGCTGCAGCATACTGCCAGATTGGCTCCAGTGATGAGGAGGGAGGGGATGATGAGGTCACTGACTCCACGTGGGTGCCTAATAGGAGAGAGGAGGAGGAGGAGGAGGATGAGGCACATCTCCAACGAGGCAGGATGCCCTTTGGTGGCCAGCGTAAGGGCAGCACACCGACGGAATCACACACCGCAGAGCTCCGCCTGTGCAGGGCGCTGCCTCTGCCCGTTATTCAAAAAGTTCTTTGGTGTGGGCCTTTTTTGAGGCGAGTGCATCAGATCGCACAGCTGCTGTTTGCAACATATGTCTCAAGCGTATATCGCGTGGCCAAAACATCAGCCGCTTGGGCACCACATGCTTGACCAGACATATGTTGACCTGCCATGCAGCTCGTTGGCAAGCCTACCTTAAAGACCCACACCAAAGAACAAAGCGGACCTCTCCTTGCACCGCATCAGCTGGGATCTCCAACCCCACTATACCTTCAGTCCTCTCTGAAACCTGCACTGAGAGGAATGAAGGTGTAGAATTAGGTGTGTCACAGCCAAGTACTTGCGGCCACTCTGCTAGCAGTACACCGACGTCCGATTCTAGCAGGCAAATTTCCCTGCCCCAGCTGCTGGACCGTCGAAAGAAGTTCACTCCCAGCCATCCACATGCCCAGCGGTTGAATGCTAGCTTGGCTAAATTGCTAGCGCTTCAACTGCTGCCTTTTCAATTGGTAGACTCGGCCCCCTTCCGTGAGTTTGTGCAATGTGCGGTTCCTCAGTGGCAGGTTCCCAAACGCCACTTTTTCTCACGGAAGGCGATTCCGGCTTTCTACCGGCATGTGGAAGGCAATGTCTTGGCCTCGCTGGACAGGGCGGTCAGCGGTAAGGTGCATATTACCGCTGACTCATGGTCCAGCAGGCATGGACAGGGACGTTACCTTTCTTTCACGGCCCATTGGGTCACTCTTTTGGCAGCTGGGAAGGATGCAGGACAAGGTGCAGTAGTGTTGGAGGTTGTTCCACCGCCACGCCTCCAAAATGCTACTACTGGTTGTGACACACCTCTGTCCTCCACCCCCTCCTCTTCTTCTTCCTCCGTGGCCTCTTCCTGTGCTTTGTCCTCGGAACCAGCGGTGCTCCGTAGGCGTTCAAGGGGCTACGCAAGTACGCAGGCAAAAAGATGCCATGCCGTGCTTGCGCTGGTGTGTTTGGGGGACAGGAGCCACACTGGGGCAGAGGTTCTGTCTGCTCTGCAGGGGCAGGCCGAGAGGTGGTGGACGCCACGCCAGCTTAAGCCAGGAATGGTAGTTTGCAACAATGGCACCAACCTCCTCTCCGCTCTCCGACAGGGACAACTGACCCATGTGCCCTGTGTGGCTCACGTCCTTAACCTGGTGGTGCAGCGGTTCTTGGGCAGGTGCCCGGGCTTACAGGATGTCCTGAGGCAGGCCAGGAAAGTCTGTGTGCATTTCCGCAGATCTTATAATGCCAGTGCTCGCCTGGCTGAGCTGCAAAAGGAGTTGAACCTGCCCAAGAACCGCCTTATATGTGACATGCCCACCAGGTGGAACTCAACGTTGGCCATGCTGCAGCGGCTGCACACGCAGCAGAGGGCCATCAATGAGTACCTGTGCGACTACGGCACCAGGACAGGGTCAGGGGAGCTCGGGTTTTTTTCACCACGCCAGTGGGGCATGATCAGGGATGCATGCACTGTCCTGGCACCATTTGAGGAGGCCACGAGGATGGTGAGCAGTGACAGTGCATGCATCAGTGACACTGTACCTCTTGTCCACCTGTTGGAACATACGCTGCGTGGAATAATGGACAGGGCACTTGAGGCAGAACAGAGGCAGGAAGAGGAGGACTTCCTTGCCTCTCAAGGCCCCCTTTACCCAGACAGTGTTCCTTCTGTCCCACCCATCGCACAGGAAGAAGAGGAGGAGGAGGAGGAGGATTGTGTCAGCATGGAGGTGGAGCCTGGCACTCAGCATCATCAGCAGCAGTCTTTTAGGGATGATTTACAGTCCCAAGAAACCAGTGGACTTGTACGTGGCTGGGAGGAGGTGGCTGCGGATCATGTCGTCCTTAGTGACCCAGAGGACTCCGGACTGAATGCCTCAGCTAACCTACGCTGCATGGCCTCCCTGATCCTGCAAAGTCTGCGGAAGGATCCTCGTATTCTTCGGATCAAGGAGAGGGACCATTACTGGCTGGCCTCTCTCCTTGATCCACGGTACAAGGGTAAGGTTGCGGACCTTATCTTACCGTCGCAGAGGATGAGACAACTCCGGGAGGCCTTGCAGAAAGGTCTGTGCAATGCGTTCCCAGAGACTGGGAGGTTACAAACTCCTGGTCTTGGACAACGAGTTGCTGAGGCTTCGGTCAGTCAAAGAAGGAGCGGTGGGCAAGGTGGCTGTCTGACCGAAGCGTTCAGACAATTCTTTAGTCCGCAGCCCCAAGGTATGATCGGTTCCAGCAACCATCGCCAGCGTCTGATATACATGGTGCAGGAATACCTAGGGGCAAGGTCAGACTTGGACACCTTCCCCACCGAAAATCCTCTGGCTTACTGGGTCTTGAGGATGGATCACTGGCCAGAGCTTGCACAGTATGCAATTGAGCTACTGGCCTGTCCTGCATCCAGCGTTCTTTCAGAACGCACATTCAGTGCTGCTGGAGGATTTGTCACGGATCACAGGGTGCGCCTGTCCACCGACTCTGTTGATCGACTGACCTTCATAAAGATGAACCAGTCTTGGATCACCACCAGCTACCAAACACCTGAAGCTGATATAACAGACTAATTTATTTGCAAATGTCACATCCCTTCAAGACTGATGCTGATGCTGAGAGTTTGTCCTGTTATGTTGACTGACTATCCTCCTCCTCAATGATCCGATTGACGATGATAGCTTGGAAGAACATTTTTGTTTCTGGGTGCCGCCACCAGTGGCTAAGGGCCCAATTTTTATGCAATGCTTTGCAGCAGGGCTCATTCCTGCACTCCAACTAGAGTATCTGGGAGTGGTTGCAGTGTCGTGGCACCAGCACCAGTGGCTAAGGCCCAATTTTTCAGCCCCTGTTAAACAGGGGCGTGTAATTACAATTTTTGATGCAATACTTTGCAACAGGGCTCATTGCTGTGCTCCAAGTACAGTATCTGTGAGGGGTTGCAGTGTTGTGGCAACAGTGCCTAAGGCTCAATTTTTCTGCCCCTGTTTAACAGGGGCATGTAATTACAATTCTTGATCTAATAATTCACAGCAGGGCCCATTCCTGCGCCCACCAAGACTAACTGTGAGGCCTTACAGTGTTGTGTCAACACCACCACCACCACCACCACCAAAGGCCCAATTTTTCAGCCCCTGTTCAACAGGGGCATGCAATTACAATTCTTGATCTAATAATTCACAGCAGGGCCCATTCCTGCACCCACCAAGACTAACTGTGAGGCCTTATAGTGTTGTGTCAACACCACCACAACCACCAAAGGCCCAATTTTTCAGCCCCTGTTCAACAGGGGCATACAATTACAATTCTTGATCTAATAATTCACAGCAGGGCCCATTCCTGTGCCCACCAAGACTAACTGTGAGGCCTTACAGTGTTGTGTCAACACCACCACCACCACCAAAGGCCCAATTTTTCAGCCCCTGTTCAACAGGGGCATGCAATTACAATTCTTGATCTAATAATTCACAGCAGGGCCCATTCATGCGCCCACCAAGAGTAACTGTGAGGGCTCACAGTGTTGTGGCAACACCAACATGTAAGGGGCAAATTTCAGCTGAGTATATATGGCAGACCCCTACTTTCAAACATCCAACTTACAAACGACTCCTCCTTGCAAACGGAAGGATACAACAGGAAGTGAGAGGAAATCTACCCCTAGGAAGGCAAATTCTCTCCTGTAAGAGTTAATATGGGAAAAAAAGTGTCTCCTCTCCACTGATTCTTTATCACCAATTCTTGTTTCAATAAAAACCCCAAATTTTCAAAAAACATTTGTCATTAGGACGGAAAGTGAGGTGAACTGTTCTGAACAGGTGCACACTGCACAGACAGCAAAACAAATGTTACAGGGGTGATAACCCTTCCCTATGTTTTCCAAAAAGCTTAAAAATATATTTTTTGGCTGGAGCTACACTTAAACAATGTACCTGTTCAAAATTACAAACAGATTCTACATAAGAACAAACCTATAGTCCCTGTCTTGTATGCACCGCCTGTATACGGCTGTTCAGAGTATATAGGGCCTTTTTTATTTTGTGTGCGGGGTTCCCCTTAATATCCATACAAGACCCAAAGGGGCTGGTAATGGGCTGGGGTAAGGGGGGGGGGTGTGTGATGGGGTAGCTATGTCATTTTTCTTAAAGATTTTCATCCATATTACCGGGACCAGACATTACATTAAAGCCGCAAGCAGTTTTAAATGGCTTTTTTTCCTTTAGAAATGTAATTTTGTGCAGGGACAGTTCTAAACACGGGAAACACGTGGCACTTCACAGGCATACTTTAGACACCCCCCAGGTACGATATTTAAAGGAATATTTGACTTTTTTTTTTCACTTTATGCATCATTAAAATGACTGCTCCAGAAAAACGGCCGTTTTTAAAACTTCTTTTTGCATTGATACATGTCCCCTGGTGCAGAACCCGGGTTCCCAAACCCTTTTTAGGACAATAACATGCATAATAGTCGTTATAATTAGCACTTTAGATTTCGAACGTTCGCATCCATTGTATTTAATAGGGTTCTAAAGTTTGTGCGAACTTTCGGTCCGTTCGCGGGTTCTGGTGCGAACCGAACCCGGGAGTGTTCGGCTCATCACTAGTTATGGGTGTAGGGGTGTTTGATCAGACTGATGATGGGTGTAGGATATATTGAAGATGTAGAAGTAGTATTTGGTAAACTGACACATTTGCATTACATTCGGTTCATTCTGTTATGTATGAGACACTTTACAGCAAAAGTAAGCCGCATGTTTTTAAATATGCAATCTGTGAATTATTTTCTCGACTTTAACACTATCATTTTCAGACTGATAAGCCTGGAAGAAACCATGGTGCTCAGAGACTTCACATTTGACCCACTCAGGCAAGCTGCCTAGACAATGTCCTCTGCAATAGGATGCTGTTTAAAAGTAAACTTCCGATAACAATGAAATTAAATTCACATTTAATTAAAAATGTAAGTCCCTCATTGCAATAAAAAGTTACTGTAAGTGATGAAAATGTTACCTCAGTAAACACTTCAAAATGTGTTTCTGGTATTATGCCGCGTACACACGACCATTTTTCTCGTCGGAAAAACTGTCATTTTTTCACTTGGACGAGAAAAACAGCCGTGTGTAGGCTCTCCAGCATTTTTCCCGACGAGAAAACCGCTGAGAATCACGACGAGAAAAATTAGAACATGCACTAATTCTTCTCGTCGCTTATCGCGGCATTTTTTTCCTCGGCAGTTTTCCCATAGGGAAACACTGCTAGGGAGCCTACACACAGCCGGTTTTCTCGACCAAGAGAAGACATGTTGTGAAAAACGGCCGTGTGTAGGGGACCAAGCCGGTCCTCGTTTTTCCCGTTGGGTTTCACGGCGGTGTTTTCACCGCCGAGAAACTCGGTCGTGTGTACGCGGCATTAGGCTTGTGCTAACTCACTAGAAAAATGACAAGGCATAGGTCATGTGATCTCTACCAAAAGGGGAAAAGCAATGTTCAGACAAAACTGCTGACTGCTCTTCCTTAACATGAATGCCACAGAATTAGTGGGGAGAAAGCGTATTGATGGAATAAAGCAGATCTGGAACTGAAGAGGATATCCTACTCTACATAAGGTAAATTAGTTAAAGTATAAGTAAAGGCAAAACTTTTCTTTTAACTTTGGTTAGAGTGCAGAGGGGTTAGAACACTTGTCAGTTTTGGCTGACAATGCCAATGACTGCGCTGCTATCAATCTAACCAATCAGGACACGAGACACCAGCTGGAACTGGTGTGCTTGTTGCCGTCGTGGGAAACACAGGGTGCAGGTAAGTATAACGGGGCTCGGGGGGCTGCTGAGTGACAGAAGGTTTTTCACCTTAATGCATAGTATGCATTAAGGTGGAAAAAACACAATGGTTTACAACCCCTTTGAAAGTGAAAGTAAAAGAAAACCCCAAATTTTGGGTTGTCCCTTTAAAAAGTAATAGATGGGAAATCTTCCGATGGGGACACTAGTTCTGGTGACCTACAGGGGCTCCAAAGGATTCCCTTAATTTACAGGAATTTCCTCTCACTTCCTGTTTGGCTATGAGACAGAAAGTGAAGGTATATCTCCCCAATGGGACACAGATGGCAAAAAAAAAAATCTGACAGGGGTTATAACCCTCCCTTACTTTATCCAAAATGAAAACAAAAGTTTTGCCTATAGTTCTATAATATTTCAAAGCTGCTACCATCGTCTTATTTTACCCTTAAAAAATATATATACTGTTTATTTTTTTAAAAGATCTAAATCCAACTTTATTAACAAAATATTTCTATGAACCTCGGAGAACACAGGAGGGCAGCTGGGAGTCATTTATTCACATAAATAAAAAAATAAAAAATGGATAGAAATGTGAACTAGACGTGTGAAGTTGATTAAACAAATCCAAAAGACAGATTCAACTTTCAATCCCTAAATTTGATGTCGGAACATTTAGGGAGAGAGATGAAAATCCCTTTATGGAGCAGATGCTGCAGATGATCAGCGAGAGCTTCTGGAATTTATGCGCTGCAAGTCAAATCCTCCGTAAAGGCGATTTGCCCCTGTCGGTGTGGCGCACTTACTGGTTCACCTGCAAACAGAGAACGTGACCCAGTGATCAGCAGCCGCTGCTCTGCAATAAACAGCCCGTAATCTGTGGATGAATTCCGGGTCTAATCAGGCCACATGCAGATTAAACAAGCTGCGAGGAATAAAAACTAGATTAAAATATTCGAGACCAGTGCTGCAAGATTACCGGGACATTTTACCTCTTTAAATCCTAATTTATTTCAGAGGCAAGCCGAAGTTTACAAGAGTAAGTCTCCCATGATTATGGGAGCATGTCACAACACTGCCACTGCTTTGTGATGTAGGTTAGCTGTTCATAGTGATAGAAGGAATCGCCATCCAAGCTGAGGCTTAAAATTAAAACTCTGATTTCACTGCAATATAAGCTACATGAGCCACGGTGCAATTTAAAACCTGGGTTCCAATGCAAACAAAAAAAAAATAAAAAAATAAAACACTAGTAAATGCACTTATATAGTGATAAAAAATTAATTGAGTATAATTTGAAAAGTCACTAGATAAAGTAGGGTTCCAACTAAAAATCACCAAGCCCCATAGCAAAAGTTTGATGGTACTATGTGTAGCAGATGGACAATAGCCCCCCTTCCTCCTTTTTATACTTGTAGCACTAAGACCCGATTCACACCTATGCATTTTTAGTGCTTTGTACATTTTGCAGGTTTTCACTACAGTCCATTTCACATGGTTTGCTATGGAACACGTTCTGTAGTGCAAATCTGCAAAATTCCCTAAAAATACATAGGTGTGGATCGGGCCTTACTCCTGAAGGAGCCACTGATGTATGGGTCCACCTGATTTCAGATGGCAACGACCCTTCCGGCAATACCACACCCTCTGACACGCCAAGACTGGAGAAGACACATTTAATTGGGCTATACACCTGAGGCAACAACTTGCTGGATCTCTCTGACAGCAGCGGTCTCTGAGCACATGTGGCAGCACAGTCCCATTTCCACACAGTGCTAATCATTGGTGACAAGTAGTATCTCTGGCAGCACACCATTCTCCAGGGACTTGTAGTCCCATAAAATTCTCCACTTAATAGAGGATGTCTCCTGGGGACTACATTCCCCCACAGTTCCAAGTGGCTCCCTGCAGTCTTTCACAAGTCCTTGGGTGGGCTCTTCCTTTTCCAGGCTGCACTGTGTATTCTGCATCCTTGGTAATGAGCGGGGATTTTCCTACACTAGCTAGAGTTGCATCCCTGTCACAGCGTTTGTGTCCTCTCTTTCCCCATGAAGCCGCTCCCCAAATTTCACTAACAGCCAGGGAAGTAGGGAATGTCAGCTGTAGTGTGAGCACAGTGGTGACAGCCTGGTCCGGGGACTACACACCTACTGTATGTACATAACATTTTATACTCTCATAAAAAGGCTCAGTCATGTGCATTTTACTCACTTTTGCCATGCTTCCCTACTGCTCCATTGAAGCCCTCACAAGCACAAAGTGCTTCTGAGTATGAGGATTAGGGATGAGCTCGGTGTTCGAGTCGAACATACGTTCGACTCGAACATCGGCTGTTCGATCGTTCGACGAAGATCGAACGATTTGGGCCGTTCGCGCCTAATTCGAGTGACGCGAACGGCCCACAATGCACTACGCCATCGCAGTGTCATCCAGGCGCTGTGATTGGCCAAGCATGCACTGTGACCCTGCATGCTTGGCCAATCACAGCGCCGGCAGCGAGAAGAGCAATGATTGGCCACAGGCAGGATGCCTGTGGCCAATTATTGCTGAGGGTGTTTAGTACACGCCCCACACTATAAAAGACCGCCAGCACGGCGGCCTAGTGTAGTGTGTTCCGGAGCAGGGAAAGAGAAGCATAGGCAGGGACAGTGACATTTTTTTTTCTTGCTTAACCTGGATTCCTTTAGTTTAGGGAAAGAGAAGGATAGGTAGGGAGAGTGTCAGTGTGTTTTACTGTGCTAATCCTTGTTTGTAGGGACAGGGAAGGACAGTGAGGGAAATTCTCCTTGTGCTATAGTGTGCTAAAGCATTGATCATCAACCATCTTTAAAAAAACATTTTTTATAGGGACAGAAAACTATAGGTAGGGAGAGTGTCAGTGTGTTTTACTGTGCTAATCCTTGTTTGTAGGGACAGGGAAGGACAGTGAGGGAAATTCTCCTTGTGCTATAGTGTGCTAAAGCATTGATCATCAACCATCTTTAAAAAAACATTTTTTATAGGGACAGAAAACTATAGGTAGGGAGAGTGTCAGTGTGTTTTACTGTGCTAATCCTTGTTTGTAGGGACAGGGAAGGACAGTGAGGGAAATTCTCCTTGTGCTATAGTGTGCTAAAGCATTGATCATCAATCATCTTTAAAAAATAGGATTTTTGTACTCACCGTAAAATCCGTTTCTCTGACGTCCATGGACCGACGCAGCTCTCATACTGATTACATGTGGGTATATGTCCCTGCTCGCAGGAGAAGACCTAGGCAGAATGTTAGAGGTTAAAACATTCTAGAACAAGCCAGAGCTGAACAGCCCCGCCCAGGGGGGCGGTCCCTCCGGACATTACCCTTCCACCTGCAGCTAATCAGCCTCAGTTCGTAACAAAGCAGTACAAACTTAAAAAGAAGGGTGGGTGCTGCGTCGGTCCATGGACGTCAGAGAAACGGATTTTACGGTGAGTACAAAAATCCTATTTTCTCTTATCGTCCATGGACCGACGCAGCTCTCATACTGATTACATGTGGGACGTCCCAAAGCAGTATAAGAAAAGGGTGGGAGCAAAAAAAGTAAGGAACAACCAAAACTTCACTCCAAACCAGCAGAGCCCCTCAACGGAGGAGTTGCAACATTAGACAGCGGCCTGCAACACTTTGCGGCCGAAGGAAGCATCCGAAGATGCAGCCACATCAACCTTGTAGAACTTTGAAAAGTTATGAACGGACGACCAGGTCGTCGCCTTGCACACTTGTGCAACCGACGCTTGATGTCGGAAGGCCCGGGAAGCACCAATTGCCTTGGTGGAATGCGCCGCAACCGGAAAGGGAGGCGCCCGCCCCTTAAGGGCATAGGCCTGTATGACGGTCTGCCTGATCCACCTAAAGACGGTGGCAGACGACACCGCTCGGCCCTGTTTTGGACCAGACACAGATTTCCGAATGGAAACAGTAGCAGACAGGTATACTCGTAAGGCTTGTACCCATCTTAATGCAGGAAGCGCAAACTCTCAGGGAAGCGATGGGTGAGGACACAAGGACGGAAGTACAATGTCCTTCTTAAGGTGAAAGGCCAAGACCATCCTTAGAAAGAAGGATGGTCATGGGTGCAACACCAACATATCCTTATGGAGGACCAAGTAAGGCGACTTGCCAGACAAGGCTGCCAACTCAGACACCCGTCTAACCGAAGCAATGGCCAATAAGGCCAACTTCCGGGACAAGGTCAAGAGAGGAATCTCTCTGATATTCTCAAAGGGATGTTCTTGGAGAACCGAGATGCATCAAAATCAGATCCCAAGTAGGGAGAGGAGGCTTGACAGGGGGGACCACATGGCGAACCCCCTGCCCAAAAGGTGCTAATCAAGGAATGGCCCAGCAACGGTCGTTGAAAAAGACAGTCCGGGCCGAAATCCGACCCTCAAAAAAAAAAGGTATGCAAGGCCAGCTTTTGGGTCACACCACGCTGTAAGAACAGCAAAATCCTGGGAACGGAAAACATCCGAGGATGCCACTCAAGTTCCTCGCACATAGCGATGTAAGCCTTCCAGGTACGGTGAGATATCTTTCTGGAGGAAGATTCCCGTGTCAACAACATAGAAGAGATGACCGAATACGAGAGAACTCGGTCTTTTAGCACCTGGCTTTAAACAGCCATGCCATTAAAGCCAAGGACTGTAAAGCAGGATGAAGTATGCTCTGCGAAGCCGGCGAGGCAACAACAGTAGCAGAGGGTAAGCATATATCAGGCGATACTGCCCCCAGGGGCTTCCAACGCGTCTAACGCATCCGCCCAGGAGTCCCTGGACCTGACCACGATATTGCCACCTTGCGAGTGAGTCGAGAGGCCACAAGGTCCACTTCCGGTGCCCCACCTCCGGTAAAGAAGGTGGAAACACCTCCGGATGCAAGGACCCTTCGCCTGCAATGCACACAGCCGACAGGACCGTCTTGCAGCGAGACGTATGAAAATCCCAAAGAGACTCCGCAATGTATCGGAGAAGGGAGGCCCCAGTGTACAGGGTGCCTCAAATGTTGGCCAATAAAGGCAACTTGACGGAACTTCCCTAGAAACCCAGTCAGAGGACTAGTACCTCAGCCTCCACAGGTGGTGCAAACCCACCCTGGGCACAGAGACCCTAAAGGCTAAAGCAGTTGTAGTGCACCTGCTAGACGACTGATGAATGAAGCAGAGGCTTTTGCCCAGTCATTGAGCTACAAAAAATGCCAGAGACGCAGCCACTAACAGGCGCAACGCCAACCCCAGCCTGGCGAACACAGTCCAAGCCAGCGCTTCTGATCACCACTGAAAGCAGGTGGAAAGTGATACCCCTGAAACCAGGGATCCTTGTGACAATGCTCCATCCAGCAGCTACCCATGGATAGGTGCTGATTGTGCAAACACATAGTTTATACTTTGTATTGCGTCAAACGCACAAATGGAGAGTGTGGGAGGAAACCCACCCAGCCACAAAGAGCATAATACCACCAGATACGGCGTATGTAGTTTAGTATTTGTGGATAAACCTATTAAACGCGTATATACTGTGCCAGCGATGAAGGCGTGCACATCATCGGGGCCTGGACGTAAACCAGCCACACAGATTGCGTACACAACCATGTAGGTATTTTAGCCTGCGAATAAACAAATTGCACATGTTTATACTGTGCATAGCGCTGAGAATGCGCACACCATTGGAACGCAGGGGAGAAACCTGAGCACCCGGATGAAACCCATGCAGACTGCATACGCATACCGTGTATGGTATTATAGTATGTGTGCTAAACATTTTGCACAAGCCCATGTGTGCATAGCACCGAAGGCGTGCACACTGTTGGCGCGTGGGAGGAACCGAAGTACCCCACGCATACTCAGAGAATGCAATACCTACAGCTACTGTAAATGTATTTAGTGTAGTGTATAGACATAATGTGTATGTTTACACCGTGTATTGCACCAAAGGCATGCATGTCATGTAGCATGGGCAGAAACCCACGCAGACTGCATACGCATACCGTATAGGTATTATAGTGTGTGTGCTAAACCTTTTGCACAAGCTCATGTGTGCAAAGCACCGAAGGTGCGCACACCGTTGGCGCGTGTGAGGAACCGAAGTACCCCACGCATACTCAGAGAATGCAATACCTACAACTACTGTAAATGTATTTAGTGTAGTGTATAGACATAATGTGTATGTTTACACCGTGTATTGCACCAAAGGCATGCATGTCATGTAGCATGGGCAGAAACCCACGCAGACTGCATACGCATACCGTATAGGTATTATAGTGTGTGTGCTAAACCTTTTGCACAAGCTCATGTGTGCATAGCACCGAAGGCGCGCACACCGTTGGCGCGTGGGAGGAACCGAAGTACCCCACGCATACTCAGAGAATGCAATACCTACAACTACTGTGAATGTATTTAGTGTAGTGTATAAACATAATGTGTATGTTTACATCGTGTATTGCACCAAAGGCATGCATGTCATGTAGCGCGGGCGGAAACCCACGCAGACTGCAAAGACATACCGGGTAGGTCCAATCGCACAAATTTAGACTGTGCATAGCGCCGAAGCGCCCACTCGGAAGAACTCCACGCAGACAGCACACAGATACCGTGTAGGAATGATACCATGTGAATCAACATAATATTGCACATGTTTATGCTGTGCATTTCCATTGGAGCGTGGGGGGAAACCGGAGTACCTGGAGGAACCCCACGCAAACAGAATACCCATACTGTAAACATGTATAATATGTGCAATAAACATATTGAACATGTCTATACTGTGCAGAGAGCCGAAGCGCACATACCATGAGAGTGCGGGAGGACACCAGAGCCCCCGCCAGCCCAGAGAGTATGATACATACATATACTGTGAATGTATCTGGAGTCGTGCATAAACATATTTTGTACGTTTATATCATGTATGGCACTGAAACACAGCATTGGAACGTGGGGACAGCCACGCAGACACAGAGACCAATAACACATACATACACTGTGAATGTATGCAGTGTAGAGGTATAGGATGAGTTTAAATTATGGCGCAGAGGCACATAATCTTCTCTGTATCATTCCAACCTGCTTGACAGTGCTGCTGAAGCAGCATACAGGTAACAGTTAACCTCTGATCCTCAGACCGTGTGTCTGTCAGAGCTCAAACCATTCCCCAGGAAATGGCGGGAAATGTTACCTCAGGTATCACACACAAGGCTCACAGGGATTAGAGACATAAATGAATAAAGTCCTCCCTCATCCATGCTGCTCTTGAGGCAGCGTGTGAGGAAAACTGAGGAAACTGTGTAAAAGAAAAGCTTGTCACAGCAATTTCAGCCTGAGTGTGATTCTCACATCATCAATGAGATCACTTACAAGCGCCCTGTCATTCACTGACACAGAACTGGAGTCTTCCTCACAAGGGAATGTCCTGTTCATAAACATTAAATATTCAGAGGTAGGGTCCTGAGCCCAATAGCTAGGCCCATATCTGACTCAGAGCACTCCTTCACTAAAGATTTTTGTGGGGGGAGGGGGCTTATAGCTCCTTTTGCTCGCACACCGCTTCCATTCTGACAGGAATGATTCCAGGACTGCTGACAACTGGTCCGTAAGGACCGCAGGTGCAGGAAACATATGAACATTTTAAACTGTGCAGCACTGCCAGTTGCCCCAGGCAATGTGGAGAGCAGGTGTATCAGACTCCATAACGCCACCCTCTGAGACCTTATACACTATGCAGTGAATATACAGTCCACCCACTGGCTACGCTGAGGAGGGGACACCCGGGAGGACCCACCAACCCTTAAGGACAGCTCAGTCTGTGAGGAGATTGTGAGGGGATTCGCGCCGCCGCCAGAAATAAATGCGCGGCGGCCACAAGAAGATGGCCGCCGTCCGCAGCTATAACTGTGCCACTAAACGCCAAGATGGCCGCCGAGCGCAAAATTCAAAGCTCTAATGCGCGCCAATGGCGCACGCAATAATCACCTCACACACCAGAAAAAACTGCAGACATGAGCGCCCAACCAGGCCAGACTGACCCCCAAGCACCCCACAGCACAGCACCAGTACAGGGTGCAGAGAGCAGCATAACAGGGGGGGGGGGACAGGGAGAAACCCCCACACACAAAAACACAGCCAGCATGTACTCACCTGCAGTAGGAGAGACTACTTACCCGTCCCTTTCAGGGACCCACTGGCTTGTTTCAGACAGACCTATCACAGAGTCGTACTGCGTAGCTGTCGGCCCGGTCCACCGCGAGAGATACAGTCAGTCAAGTACTGTTCAATCTTGAGAGGACCGCGGGAGCATGAAAGCAACCTGGCCACCCCTGGAGCCATGGGGTATGTCGTGAACTGAGTCTCACGCACGCAAGGCGAGGATCAGTACGCTCGATGGTCGGACAGGGAAGACTACGAGGATACTAGTGTACCCAACCTGTTGCCCAGCTGACAGTTGATTGAAGGTCTCAAAAATGAAATAATAAAATTCCCAAAGGAATAAAAATCTAAAGTAAAATCTTCCAGGAGACTGGCTCCTGAGAGCCACGTCTTCTCCTTCTGCTAGGCAGAAAAAAACTGAGGCTGATTAGCTGCAGGTGGAAGGGTAATGTCCGGAGGGACCGCCCCCCTGGGCGGGGCTGTTCAGCTCTGGCTTGTTCTAGAATGTTTTAACCTCTAACATTCTGCCTAGGTCTTCTCCTGCGAGCAGGGACATATACCCACATGTAATCAGTATGAGAACTGCGTCGGTCCATGGACGATAAGAGAAAAACATTTTTTATAGGGACAGAAAACTATAGGTAGGGAGAGTGTCAGTGTGTTTTACTGTGCTAATCCTTGTTTGTAGGGACAGGGAAGGACAGTGAGGGAAATTCTCCTTGTGCTATAGTGTGCTAAAGCATTGATCATCAACCATCTTTAAAAAAACATTTTTTATAGGGACAGAAAACTATAGGTAGGGAGAGTGTCAGTGTGTTTTACTATGCTAATCCTTGTTTGTAGGGACAGGGAAGGACAGTGAGGGAAATTCTCCTTGTGCTATAGTGTGCTAAAGCATTGATCATCAACCATCTTTAAAAAAACATTTTTTATAGGGACAGAAAACTATAGGTAGGGAGAGTGTCAGTGTGTTTTACTGTGCTAATCCTTGTTTGTAGGGACAGGGAAGGACAGTGAGGGAAATTCTCCTTGTGCTATAGTGTGCTAAAGCATTGATCATCAACCATCTTTAAAAAAACATTTTTTATAGGGACAGAAAACTATAGGTAGGGAGAGTGTCAGTGTGTTTTACTGTGCTAATCCTTGTTTGTAGGGACAGGGAAGGACAGTGAGGGAAATTCTCCTTGTGCTATAGTGTGCTAAAGCATTGATCATCAACCATCTTTAAAAAAACATTTTTTATAGGGACAGAAAACTATAGGTAGGGAGAGTGTCAGTGTGTTTTACTGTGCTAATCCTTGTTTGTAGGGACAGGGAAGGACAGTGAGGGTAATTCTCCTTGTGCTATACTGTGCTAAAGCATTCCTCATCAACCATCTTTAAAAAAACATTTTTTATAGGGACAGAAAACTATAGGTAGGGAGAGTGTCAGTGTGTTTTACTGTGCTAATCCTTGTTTGTAGGGGCAGGGAAGGACAGTGAGGGAAATTCTCCTTGTGCTATAGTGTGCTAAAGCATTGATCATCAACCATCTTTAAAAAAACATTTTTTATAGGGACAGAAAACTATAGGTAGGGAGAGTGTCAGTGTGTTTTACTGTGCTAATCCTTGTTTGTAGGGACAGGGAAGGACAGTGAGGGAAATTCTCCTTGTGCTATAGTGTGCTAAAGCATTGATCATCAACCATCTTTAAAAAAACATTTTTTATAGGGACAGAAAACTATAGGTAGGGAGAGTGTCAGTGTGTTTTACTGTGCTAATCCTTGTTTGTAGGGACAGGGAAGGACAGTGAGGGAAATTCTCCTTGTGCTATAGTGTGCTAAAGCATTGATCATCAATCATCTTTAAAAAAACATTTTTTATAGGGACAGAAAACTATAGGTAGGGAGAGTGTCAGTGTGTTTTAATGCTAATCCTTGTTTGTAGGGACAGGGAAGGACAGCGAGGGAAATTCTCCTTGTGCTATACTGTGCTAAAGCATTCCTCATCAACCATCTTTAAAAAAACATTTTTTATAGGGACAGAAAACTATAGGTAGGGAGAGTGTCAGTGTGTTTTACTGTGATAATCCTTGTTTGTAGGGACAGGGAAGGACAGTGAGGGAAATTCTCCTTGTGCTATAGTGTGCTAAAGCATTGATCATCAACCATCTTTAAAAAAACATTTTTTATAGGGACAGAAAACTATAGGTAGGGAGAGTGTCAGTGTGTTTTACTGTGCTAATCCTTGTTTGTAGGGACAGGGAAGGACAGTGAGGGAAATTCTCCTTGTGCTATACTGTGCTAAAGCATTCCTCATCAACCATCTTTAAAAAAACATTTTTTATAGGGACAGAAAACTATAGGTAGGGAGAGTGTCAGTGTGTTTTACTGTGCTAATCCTTGTTTGTAGGGACAGGGAAGGACAGTGAGGGAAATTCTCCTTGTGCTATAGTGTGCTAAAGCATTGATCATCAACCATCTTTAAAAAAACATTTTTTATAGGGACAGAAAACTATAGGTAGGGAGAGTGTCAGTGTGTTTTACTGTGCTAATCCTTGTTTGTAGGGACAGGGAAGGACAGTGAGGGAAATTCTCCTTGTGCTATACTGTGCTAAAGCATTGATCATCAACCATCTTTAAAAAAACATTTTTACTCTTTCGTCCATGGACCGACACAGCTTCTCTATTGACAAAGTGGGTATTATCCGTTAATTAGGAGTGACTAGGCAGAAAAACTTGTAAAAAGTGTTGCATCACACCTTCTACAGTACCGCCCAGGGGGCGGACCCTCTGGGTATACCCTCTCAGTCTGCACATCGCAGATCAGTTTTTTTCTGTCTAGCAAGGAGTAGGACATGGCTCCCTTCGGGCCCATTGGTCCGGGGAAAAAAGATATATATATTTATTTTATTTTTTTGCTACATTTGTTGTTTCCTGCGATCTTCGATCAACTGCCGACTGGGTGACAGGCTGGATCCTCGATCCTTGTAGTCTCCCCAGTTTCGGCCATCGAGCGTGTGCCGACCCTAGCTACGCGCTGGGTTTTCCACGACATGCCCGTCGCTCCACGGGTGGCCGGTGAGCCTACGCTCCAGGGCCTGCATCGGACCGCTCAGCTTCGGCTGACCTTACGGCCGAGTCGCAGCAGCCTGGCCGGTGAGCTTACGCTCCAAGGCTTGCATCTGACCGCACAGCTTCGGCTGACCTTACGGCCGAGTCGCAGCAGCCTGTCCGGTGAGCGTCATGCTCCAGGGCATACATATGATCGTCCCTTCTGGGTCCAATCACAGCATGCCTGGCCAACAGTCACCTTCCGTGCGCGGACGATGATCTGTTTGGAATGTCTTCCAGCAGAATACATGCAGGATAGGTAAGTAAAACTCCCCTGCCTCGGCTGGGTGATTTAGCTGGACATTCCTGGAGAGATCAAGTAAGTGGTTGTGGCCCCTTTCTTCCCTCTCTCCCTGCCTTTCCCTCCTCCCTGGGCTTCTAGCTAAAGGTTGCTGGGTGCTGGGGGTCACCTAGGGGGTCCCACTGGAGCGGGGCTGGCTGTAACTAACATTTAAAAGAAATGTCATTTTTGCTTACCTGTGTTTCTGTGTCTCCATGCTGTCGGCGGCCATTTTGAGGTGGTCCATGCCAAGTTTGGCCTCTTGTAACTGCCTGGCGGCCATCTTCCTGTGGTTCGGCCACACCCACTGGCCCCTATCAGGTGATCGGCGGCCATGTTGGTCCACCCTGTATGCAGATATTGCCGTTCGGCGGCCATCTTTTTGGGGGCTATGGCTGCCTGACCTCTATCTTCTGTCGGCGGCCATTTTCTTAGAGCCCACATTATCTTCCATACAGACGTTTTTGGCAACCATTTTGCGAGAGCCTCCGGCCTCTAGGGTGCATTACACTGGCGTGAAAATTCACACAGGAAGTGCTGATAAAAGAAGCAGACTGACACAGCAGCAAGGGGACAGCATCACAGGCGCAGCATAGCAGTACCTATCCAGGGTGGTGAGTCCTCTGGGTAACCCAGCATCTCTGCAGCGCAGGAGGGTGGCCTATTGATATCTTGCCTGGAGCCCTGTGAGTGTCAGCGTGTGGTCAGCATGGCATCTGAGCCAGATGTCTTCTCCCCTGAAACACCAGATTTAGCAGCTGGTGCCCCTGAGGTGTCTATGAACGCTATGACTGCAATCCTAGAGGCGTTTGCTGCCAGGGTGGAAGCAGCACACGGGAATACAGGGGGTAGTAAACGCCCCGTCCCCTGCAAGCTTCTGGGGATATTTCTGATGCAGAACCAGGTCCAGCTACGGCTCATGGCCCAGATTCTGATGCATCAGAGACTGCAGACCGTGACCGATCGGACAGTGAGGAGGACTCCAAGTCCAGGTCAGTACGCAAGACGGCTTTGGTATCTGACCTTATTACTGCAGTGCGGGATACGCTAAAGTTGGAAAATACTGCAGAAGCAGCAGAGACTCCGGTCCACTTGGGTTTCATAGACCTGCCCGCACTGCTAAGGTGTTCCCTTGTGTGTCTTTTGATAAACTCTTATACAAGGAATGGGAGAACCCACTGAGGGTCTTTACAGCCCCAAAGAGGTTTGCGGTACGGTACCCCTTTTGAGGAGAGTTTTCTGAAGAAATGGACCTCTCCCCCCTATAGTGGACCCTCCGGTGTCCAGACTTAATAGAGCCACCACAATTCCTGTAGAAGGGGCTCCTGTTTTCTAGGACCCTGTGGATAAGAAGGCTGAAGCACTCGCTTGCTACCTATACTCAGTGGTAGGCTCGGCAGTACGCCCGGCATTGGCGGGGGCCCTAGTGTCTCACACACTTACTGAATGGGCAAGATTGCTACTCCAGGGGTTAAGGAGCGAGATGCTCCTCCTGATGAGATAACATTGGCCGACCTGTTGGTCCAGGGCCTTAGGTTTGTCTGCGAGTCAGACATGAATACTATTCCCCTGCTGTCTAAAACTTCGGTTTATGCAGTAGCAATACGCCGCCTGATCTAGCTAAAAGGCTGGTCTGCGGACCAGACTTCCAAGAAAGCCCTGTTGGATCTGCCTTTTAAGGGCGACAGACTTTTTGGGGCTTCTCTGGATGACATCATCAAGGATGCCACAGGAAGTAAAAGCACTTTGCTTCCCCAAATTAGCACGGGTAAGGGGCCACGCCAAGGGCAAGGGCCCTCCTTTACTGCACACAAGTGTTTTTTTCGTCCCCCTAGGGCGACAGGGAAAAGACCCCAGGCCGACAAAGCGCCTGCCCAAGGACAAAAGCGTCCTTGATCCCGCAGACC
The DNA here is from genome assembly GCA_029206835.1 of Rana muscosa. Classification (NCBI taxonomy): domain Eukaryota; kingdom Metazoa; phylum Chordata; class Amphibia; order Anura; family Ranidae; genus Rana; species Rana muscosa. Next base: position 440,130,484 of record CM055127.1, on the reverse strand, counting down.
CAACAAGCCTGCGGACAAATCTGCGTCCACATGAAGGTCCGCCCCCACCCAGCTCTCGGGTGGGGGGACGTCTTCACGAATTCGTGACTCAGTGGACTGCTCTAGTCTCCGACAGGTGGGTTTGCGAAGTAATCTCCTCAGGCTACAAGATAGAATTTCTCTCTTGTCCACCAGACAGATTCATCACCTCCAATCTCCAGCTACTACCGACCCGTCGGGAGGCCCTGTATGGGGCGGTCCAGGGTCTACTGGAACACGGGGTAGTTATTCCAGTTCCAGAACAGGAACGGGGTCAGGGTTTTTACTCAAATCTGTTCATTGTGCCAAAGAAGGAGGGGGTTCGTCCAATCTTGGATCTCAGAGCCCTCAATTGCTTTGTGAAGGTACAAAGATTTCGGATGGAGTCGGTTCGATCCGTAGTCACGGCTCTCCATCCGGGGGACTTTCTGGCCTCCTTGGACATCAAGGACGCATACCTGCATGTCCCCATATACTCCAGACACCAGAGGTTTCTGCGATTTGCTATCGGGAAGAACCACTACCAGTTTGTGGCCCTCCCGTTTGGCCTTGCCTCAGCACCCAGGACGTTCACCAAGGTGCTCGCTCCGATTCTGGCACTTCTAAGACAGCGGGGTATCGCTATCACAGGTTACTTGGACGACCTTCTGCTGAAGGCCCCTTCAAGCTCAGAATTAGAGGTAAGCGTGTCCATTACCTGTCAGACTCTTCGAGACTGTGGTTGGATACTAAACACGCAAAAGTCAGTATTGGTGCCCACTCAACGCCTAGTGTACCTGGGGTTGATTCTGGATTCCTCAGAGGCAAAGGTATTCCTCCCTGTGGAGAAGTTGCAGACCCTCCGGGCTGCAGTACGGCAGCTGACTTCCAGGAATTGGTCGTCACTCCGTTTTTACATGCAAGTGTTGGGCCTCATGGTAGCCTCCTTCGAGGCGGTCCCATATGCTCAATACCACACTCGAGTGTTACAGAAGGAAGTTCTGTCCAGATGGAACAGATGCCCTTCATCTCTGGATTATCAAATCCGAGTGAGCCACCTAGTCAGGAGATCCCTGGTATGGTGGCTGACAGCACCGGCTCTAATGGCCGGGAAGTCATTTCTTCCGGTTTACTGGATAGTGATCACGACGGACGCCAGCCTTACAGGTTGGGGGGGGAGTCTGGGGTGTCCAGTCGGCGCAAGGTCGCTGGACCCCAGAGGAAGCCCTCCTGACGATCAATGTCCTGGAGATCCGGGCGATCAAGCTGTGCCTCTTCAAATGGTCTCAGAGACTGCAAGGGCGTCCAGTCAGGATCCAGTCAGACAACGCCACAGCAGTGGCATATGTCAATCATCAAGGAGGAACAAGAAGCTCAGCTGCAGCATCGGAGATCGCTCGCATCCTGAAGTGGGCAGAGAGGAGCGTACCGGCACTGTCGGCCGTGTACATTCCGGGTGTGGAAAACTGGCAGGCGGACTACCTGAGCCGCCAGATGCTGGACCAGGGAGAATGGTCCTTACACCCGGAGGTGTTCCAACTCCTCTGCCAAAGATGGGGCACACCAGACGTAGATCTTCTGGCTTCCCGACTCAATCGGAAGGTATTGAGGTTTGTGGCCCGGTCAAGAGACCCATGGGCAGACGCAACGGACGTGTTGGTAGCATCGTGGGGTCAGTATCGGCTAATCTATGCCTTCCCTCCCTTAAGGCTTCTTCCTCTTCTGCTCCGCAGAGTGGAGGCAGAGGGAATTCCAATGATCCTAATCGCTCCAGATTGGCCTCAGCGTCCTTGGTACGCCGATCTAGTACGTCTGGTAGCAGACGTCCCCTGGCGCCTACCACTACGGAAGGACCTGCTATCGCAAGGTCCCATATTCCATCCTGCTTTACAGTCATTGGCTTTAACGGCATGGCTGTTGAGAACCAGGTACTGAGAGATCGGGGCCTGTCAGACTCAGTAATCTCTACTATGAGAAGTGCTCGGAAACCGTCCTCTAGGAAGGTCTATCACCGCACTTGGAGGGCCTACATCTCCATATGTGAGGAAATGAAATGGCATCCGCGTACCTATTTGGTTTCCAGAATCCTGCTGTTTTTACAGCATGGGGTAGACCAAAGGCTTGCCCTAAGTACGATTAAGGGACAGATATCTGCCCTGGCTGTCTTTTTTCAGCGACCCCTGGCGACTCACTCTCTCGTGAGTACATTTGGGCAGGGGGTTCGACATGTGGCCCCTCCGGTCCGCCCCCCATTACCTCCGTGGGACTTGAACCTGGTCCTCTCGGTGCTTCAGACGGCACCGTTTGAGAATATTAGAGATATTCCCCTGTTGACACTTTCTCAGAAAGTGGTCTTTTTGGTGGCTGTTACGTCAGTTAGACGAGTCTCTGAGCTGGCAGCCTTGCCCTGCAAGGCTCCCTATTTTGATTTTCCACAAGGATAAGGTGGTGCTGCGGCCGCAGCCTTCCTTTCTTCCGAAAGTCGTTTCGGCTTTTCATCTCAACGAAGACATTGTACTTCCATCCTTGTGTCCTCAGCCGTCGAATCCTAAGGAGTCGGCGTTGCATTCCTTGGACGTTGTCCGAGCTTTGAGAGTATACATATCTGCTACTTCCCTGTTCCGGAAGTCAGACTCACTGTTTGTTTCGGTGGCTGGTCCCAAGAAGGGCCAAGCAGTCTCATCGGCCACCATCTCTAGGTGGATCCGACAGATAGTAATCCAGGCTTACGCCTTAAAGGGTCAGGCGCCCCCCTTTCCTGTCACGGCGCATTCGACCAGGGCAATAGGTGCCTCTGGGGCTTTCCGACACCAAGCGTCTGTTTCCCAACTATGTAAAGCGGCGACTTGGTCGTCCGCTCACACTTTCACAAAATTCTACAAAATTTATGTAGGTGCATCTTCGGATGCCTCTTTCGGCCGCAAGGTTTTGCAGGCGGCTGTTTAGAGTTGCAGCTCCTCCGTTGGAGGAGTGCTGTTTTGTGTTTTGGGGTGAAGTTTGTTTTTATGCTGTTACCACCCCTCGTTTTTTCTCTGACACTGCTTTGGGACGTCCCACTTTGTCAATAGAGAAGCTGTGTCGGTCCATGGACGAAAGAGTAAATAGGATTTTTTACTCACCGTAAAATCCTTTTCTCTGAGTCCATGGACCGACACAGCACCCACCCCTCCTTTTAAGTTTGTACTGCTTTTTGACGAACTGATCTGCGATGTGCAGACTGAGAGGGTATACCCAGAGGGTTCGCCCCCTGGGCGGTACTGTAGAAGGTGTGATGCAACACTTTTTACAAGTTTTTCTTCCTAGTCACTCCTAAATAACGGATAATACCCACTTTGTCAATAGAGACGCTGTGTCGGTCCATGGACTCAGAGAAAAGGATTTTACGGTGAGTAAAAAATCCTATTTTATAGGGACAGAAAACTATAGGTAGGGAGAGTGTCAGTGTGTTTTACTGTGCTAATCCTTGTTTGTAGGGACAGGGAAGGACAGTGAGGGAAATTCTCCTTGTGCTATACTGTGCTAAAGCATTCCTCATCAACCATCTTTTAAAAAACATTTTTTATAGGGACAGAAAACTATAGGTAGGGAGAGTGTCAGTGTGTTTTACTGTGCTAATCCTTGTTTGTAGGGACAGGGAAGGACAGTGAGGGAAATTCTCCTTGTGCTATACTGTGCTAAAGCATTGATCATCAACCATCTTTAAAAAAACATTTTTTATAGGGACAGAAAACTATAGGTAGGGAGAGTGTCAGTGTGTTTTACTGTGCTAATCCTTGTTTGTAGGGACAGGGAAGGGCAGTGAGGGAAATTATCCTTGTGCTATAGTGTGCTAAAGCATTGATCATCAACCATCTTTAAAAAACATTTTTTATAGGGACAGAAAACTATAGGTAGGGAGAGTGTCAGTGTGTTTTACTGTGCTAATCCTTGTTTGTAGGGACAGGGAAGGACAGTGAGGGAAATTCTCCTTGTGCTATAGTGTGCTAAAGCATTGATCATCAACCATCTTTAAAAAAACATTTTTTATAGGGACAGAAAACTATAGGTAGGGAGAGTGTCAGTGTGTTTTACTGTGCTAATCCTTGTTTGTAGGGACAGGGAAGGACAGTGAGGGAAATTCTCCTTGTGCTATACTGTGCTAAAGCATTCCTCATCAACCATCTTTAAAAAAACATTTTTTATAGGGACAGAAAACTATAGGTAGGGAGAGTGTCAGTGTGTTTTACTGTGCTAATCCTTGTTTGTAGGGACAGGGAAGGACAGTGAGGGAAATTCTCCTTGTGCTATACTGTGCTAAAGCATTAATCATCAACCATCTTTAAAAAAACATTTTTTATAGGGACAGAAAACTATAGGTAGGGAGAGTGTCAGTGTGTTTTACTGTGCTAATCCTTGTTTGTAGGGACAGGGAAGGACAGTGAGGGAAATTCTCCTTGTGCTATAGTGTGCTAAAGCATTGATCATCAACCATCTTTAAAAAAACATTTTTTATAGGGACAGAAAACTATAGGTAGGGAGAGTGTCAGTGTGTTTTACTGTGCTAATCCTTGTTTGTAGGGACAGGGAAGGACAGTGAGGGAAATTCTCCTTGTGCTATACTGTGCTAAAGCATTCCTCATCAACCATCTTTAAAAAAACATTTTTTATAAGGACAGAAAACTATAGGTAGGGAGAGTGTCAGTGTGTTTTACTGTGCTAATCCTTGTTTGTAGGGACAGGGAAGGACAGTGAGGGAAATTCTCCTTGTGCTATACTGTGCTAAAGCATTCCTCATCAACCATCTTTAAAAAAACATTTTTTATAGGGACAGAAAACTATTAGGTAGGGTGAGTGTCAGTGTGTTTTACTGTGCTAATCCTTGTTTGTAGGGACAGGGAAGGACAGTGAGGGAAATTCTCCTTGTGCTATAGTGTGCTAAAGCATTGATCATCAACCATCTTTAAAAAAACATTTTTTATAGGGACAGAAAACTATAGGTAGGGAGAGTGTCAGTGTGTTTTACTGTGCTAATCCTTGTTTGTAGGGACAGGGAAGGACAGTGAGGGAAATTCTCCTTGTGCTATAGTGTGCTAAAGCATTGATCATCAACCATCTTTAAAAAAACATTTTTTATAGGGACAGAAAACTATAGGTAGGGAGAGTGTCAGTGTGTTTTACTGTGCTAATCCTTGTTTGTAGGGACAGGGAAGGACAGTGAGGGAAATTCTCCTTGTGCTATACTGTGCTAAAGCATTCCTCATCAACCATCTTTAAAAAAACATTTTTTATAGGGACAGAAAACTATAGGTAGGGAGAGTGTCAGTGTGTTTTACTGTGCTAATCCTTGTTTGTAGGGACAGGGAAGGACAGTGAGGGAAATTCTCCTTGTGCTATACTGTGCTAAAGCATTCCTCATCAACCATCTTTAAAAAAAACATTTTTTATAGGGACAGAAAACTATAGGTAGGGAGAGTGTCAGTGTGTTTTACTGTGATAATCCTTGTTTGTAGGGACAGGGAAGGACAGTGAGGGAAATTCTCCTTGTGCTATAGTGTGCTAAAGCATTGATCATCAACCATCTTTAAAAAAACATTTTTTATAGGGACAGAAAACTATAGGTAGGGAGAGTGTCAGTGTGTTTTACTGTGCTAATCCTTGTTTGTAGGGACAGGGAAGGACAGTGAGGGAAATTATCCTTGTGCTATAGTGTGCTAAAGCATTGATCATCAACCATCTTTAAAAAAACATTTTTTATAGGGACAGAAAACTATAGGTAGGGAGAGTGTCAGTGTGTTTTACTGTGCTAATCCTTGTTTGTAGGGACAGGGGAGGACAGTGAGGGAAATTCTCCTTGTGCTATACTGTGCTAAAGCATTGATCATCAACCATCTTTAAAAAAACATTTTTTATAGGGACAGAAAACTATAGGTAGGGAGAGTGTCAGTGTGTTTTACTGTGCTAATCCTTGTTTGTAGGGACAGGGAAGGACAGTGAGGGAAATTCTCCTTGTGCTATACTGTGCTAAAGCATTCCTCATCAACCATCTTTAAAAAAACATTTTTTATAGGGACAGAAAACTATAGGTAGGGAGAGTGTCAGTGTGTTTTACTGTGCTAATCCTTGTTTGTAGGGACAGGGAAGGACAGTGAGGGAAATTCTCCTTGTGCTATAGTGTGCTAAAGCATTGATCATCAACCATCTTTAAAAAAACATTTTTTATAGGGACAGAAAACTATAGGTAGGGAGAGTGTCAGTGTGTTTTACTGTGCTAATCCTTGTTTGTAGGGACAGGGAAGGACAGTGAGGGAAATTCTCCTTGTGCTATAGTGTGCTAAAGCATTGATCATCAACCATCTTTAAAAAAACATTTTTTATAGGGACAGAAAACTATAGGTAGGGAGAGTGTCAGTGTGTTTTACTGTGCTAATCCTTGTTTGTAGGGACAGGGAAGGACAGTGAGGGAAATTCTCCTTGTGCTATACTGTGCTAAAGCATTGATCATCAACCATCTTTAAAAAAACATTTTTTATAGGGACAGAAAACTATAGGTAGGGAGAGTGTCAGTGTGTTTTACTGTGCTAATCCTTGTTTGTAGGGACAGGGAAGGACAGTGAGGGAAATTCTCCTTGTGCTATACTGTGCTAAAGCATTCCTCATCAACCATCTTTAAAAAAACATTTTTTATAGGGACAGAAAACTATAGGTAGGGAGAGTGTCAGTGTGTTTTACTGTGCTAATCCTTGTTTGTAGGGACAGGGAAGGACAGTGAGGGAAATTCTCCTTGTGCTATAGTGTGCTAAAGCATTGATCATCAACCATCTTTAAAAAAACATTTTTTATAGGGACAGAAAACTATAGGTAGGGAGAGTGTCAGTGTGTTTTACTGTGCTAATCCTTGTTTGTAGGGACAGGGAAGGACAGTGAGGGAAATTCTCCTTGTGCTATAGTGTGCTAAAGCATTGATCATCAACCATCTTTAAAAAAACATTTTTTATAGGGACAGAAAACTATAGGTAGGGAGAGTGTCAGTGTGTTTTACTGTGCTAATCCTTGTTTGTAGGGACAGGGAAGGACAGTGAGGGAAATTCTCCTTGTGCTATACTGTGCTAAAGCATTCCTCATCAACCATCTTTAAAAAAACATTTTTTATAGGGACAGAAAACTATAGGTAGGGAGAGTGTCAGTGTGTTTTACTGTGCTAATCCTTGTTTGTAGGGACAGGGAAGGACAGTGAGGGAAATTCTCCTTGTGCTATACTGTGCTAAAGCATTCCTCATCAACCATCTTTAAAAAAAACATTTTTTATAGGGACAGAAAACTATAGGTAGGGAGAGTGTTAGTGTGTTTTACTGTGCTAATCCTTGTTTGTAGGGACAGGGAAGGACAGTGAGGGAAATTCTCCTTGTGCTATAGTGTGCTAAAGCATTGATCATCAACCATCTTTAAAAAAACATTTTTTATAGGGACAGAAAACTATAGGTAGGGAGAGTGTCAGTGTGTTTTACTGTGCTAATCCTTGTTTGTAGGGACAGGGAAGGACAGTGAGGGAAATTATCCTTGTGCTATAGTGTGCTAAAGCATTGATCATCAACCATCTTTAAAAAAACATTTTTTATAGGGACAGAAAACTATAGGTAGGGAGAGTGTCAGTGTGTTTTACTGTGCTAATCCTTGTTTGTAGGGACAGGGAAGGACAGTGAGGGAAATTCTCCTTGTGCTATAGTGTGCTAAAGCATTGATCATCAACCATCTTTAAAAAAACATTTTTTATAGGGACAGAAAACTATAGGTAGGGAGAGTGTCAGTGTGTTTTACTGTGCTAATCCTTGTTTGTAGGGACAGGGAAGGACAGTGAGGGAAATTCTCCTTGTGCTATAGTGTGCTAAAGCATTGATCATCAACCATCTTTAAAAAAACATTTTTTATAGGGACAGAAAACTATAGGTAGGGAGAGTGTCAGTGTGTTTTACTGTGCTAATCCTTGTTTGTAGGGACAGGGAAGGACAGTGAGGGAAATTCTCCTTGTGCTATACTGTGCTAAAGCATTCCTCATCAACCATCTTTAAAAAAACATTTTTTATAGGGACAGAAAACTATAGGTAGGGAGAGTGTCAGTGTGTTTTACTGTGCTAATCCTTGTTTGTAGGGACAGGGAAGGACAGTGAGGGAAATTCTCCTTGTGCTATAGTGTGCTAAAGCATTGATCATCAACCATCTTTAAAAAAACATTTTTTATAGGGACAGAAAACTATAGGTAGGGAGAGTGTCAGTGTGTTTTACTGTGCTAATCCTTGTTTGTAGGGACAGGGAAGGACAGTGAGGGAAATTCTCCTTGTGCTATAGTGTGCTAAAGCATTGATCATCAACCATCTTTAAAAAAACATTTTTTATAGGGACAGAAAACTATAGGTAGGGAGAGTGTCAGTGTGTTTTACTGTGCTAATCCTTGTTTGTAGGGACAGGGAAGGACAGTGAGGGAAATTCTCCTTGTGCTATACTGTGCTAAAGCATTCCTCATCAACCATCTTTAAAAAAACATTTTTTATAGGGACAGAAAACTATAGGTAGGGAGAGTGTCAGTGTGTTTTACTGTGCTAATCCTTGTTTGTAGGGACAGGGAAGGACAGTGAGGGAAATTCTCCTTGTGCTATACTGTGCTAAAGCATTAATCATCAACCATCTTTAAAAAAACATTTTTTATAGGGACAGAAAACTATAGGTAGGGAGAGTGTCAGTGTGTTTTACTGTGCTAATCCTTGTTTGTAGGGACAGGGAAGGACAGTGAGGGAAATTCTCCTTGTGCTATAGTGTGCTAAAGCATTGATCATCAACCATCTTTAAAAAAACATTTTTTATAGGGACAGAAAACTATAGGTAGGGAGAGTGTCAGTGTGTTTTACTGTGCTAATCCTTGTTTGTAGGGACAGGGAAGGACAGTGAGGGAAATTCTCCTTGTGCTATACTGTGCTAAAGCATTCCTCATCAACCATCTTTAAAAAAACATTTTTTATAAGGACAGAAAACTATAGGTAGGGAGAGTGTCAGTGTGTTTTACTGTGCTAATCCTTGTTTGTAGGGACAGGGAAGGACAGTGAGGGAAATTCTCCTTGTGCTATACTGTGCTAAAGCATTGATCATCAACCATCTTTAAAAAAACATTTTTTATAGGGACAGAAAACTATAGGTAGGGTGAGTGTCAGTGTGTTTTACTGTGCTAATCCTTGTTTGTAGGGACAGGGAAGGACAGTGAGGGAAATTCTCCTTGTGCTATAGTGTGCTAAAGCATTGATCATCAACCATCTTTAAAAAAACATTTTTTATAGGGACAGAAAACTATAGGTAGGGAGAGTGTCAGTGTGTTTTACTGTGCTAATCCTTGTTTGTAGGGACAGGGAAGGACAGTGAGGGAAATTATCCTTGTGCTATAGTGTGCTAAAGCATTGATCATCAACCATCTTTAAAAAAACATTTTTTATAGGGACAGAAAACTATAGGTAGGGAGAGTGTCAGTGTGTTTTACTGTGCTAATCCTTGTTTGTAGGGACAGGGAAGGACAGTGAGGGAAATTCTCCTTGTGTTATACTGTGCTAAAGCATTCCTCATCAACCATCTTTAAAAAAACATTTTTTATAGGGACAGAAAACTATAGGTAGGGAGAGTGTCAGTGTGTTTTACTGTGCTAATCCTTGTTTGTAGGGACAGGGAAGGACAGTGAGGGAAATTCTCCTTGTGCTATAGTGTGCTAAAGCATTGATCATCAACCATCTTTAAAAAAACATTTTTTATAGGGACAGAAAACTATAGGTAGGGAGAGTGTCAGTGTGTTTTACTGTGCTAATCCTTGTTTGTAGGGACAGGGAAGGACAGTGAGGGAAATTCTCCTTGTGCTATACTGTGCTAAAGCATTCCTCATCAACCATCTTTAAAAAAACATTTTTTATAGGGACAGAAAACTATAGGTAGGGAGAGTGTCAGTGTGTTTTACTGTGCTAATCCTTGTTTGTAGGGACAGGGAAGGACAGTGAGGGAAATTCTCCTTGTGCTATACTGTGCTAAAGCATTCCTCATCAACCATCTTTAAAAAAAACATTTTTTATAGGGACAGAAAACTATAGGTAGGGAGAGTGTCAGTGTGTTTTACTGTGCTAATCCTTGTTTGTAGGGACAGGGAAGGACAGTGAGGGAAATTCTCCTTGTGCTATAGTGTGCTAAAGCATTGATCATCAACCATCTTTAAGAAAACATTTTTTATAGGGACAGAAAACTATAGGTAGGGAGAGTGTCAGTGTGTTTTACTGTGCTAATCCTTGTTTGTAGGGACAGGGAAGGACAGTGAGGGAAATTATCCTTGTGCTATAGTGTGCTAAAGCATTGATCATCAACCATCTTTAAAAAAACATTTTTTATAGGGACAGAAAACTATAGGTAGGGAGAGTGTCAGTGTGTTTTACTGTGCTAATCCTTGTTTGTAGGGACAGGGAAGGACAGTGAGGGAAATTCTCCTTGTGCTATACTGTGCTAAAGCATTCCCCATCAACCATCTTTAAAAAAACATTTTTTATAGGGACAGAAAACTATAGGTAGGGAGAGTGTCAGTGTGTTTTACTGTGCTAATCCTTGTTTGTAGGGACAGGGAAGGACAGTGAGGGAAATTCTCCTTGTGCTATACTGTGCTAAAGCATTGATCATCAACCATCTTTAAAAAAACATTTTTTATAGGGACAGAAAACTATAGGTAGGGAGAGTGTCAGTGTGTTTTACTGTGCTAATCCTTGTTTGTAGGGACAGGGAAGGACAGTGAGGGAAATTCTCCTTGTGCTATAGTGTGCTAAAGCATTGATCATCAACCATCTTTAAAAAAACATTTTTTATAGGGACAGAAAACTATAGGTAGGGAGAGTGTCAGTGTGTTTTACTGTGCTAATCCTTGTTTGTAGGGACAGGGAAGGACAGTGAGGGAAATTCTCCTTGTGCTATACTGTGCTAAAGCATTCCTCATCAACCATCTTTAAAAAAACATTTTTTATAGGGACAGAAAACTATAGGTAGGGAGAGTGTCAGTGTGTTTTACTGTGCTAATCCTTGTTTGTAGGGACAGGGAAGGACAGTGAGGGAAATTCTCCTTGTGCTATACTGTGCTAAAGCATTCCTCATCAACCATCTTTAAAAAAACATTTTTTATAGGGACAGAAAACTATAGGTAGGGAGAGTGTCAGTGTGTTTTACTGTGCTAATCCTTGTTTGTAGGGACAGGGAAGGACAGTGAGGGAAATTCTCCTTGTGCTATAGTGTGCTAAAGCATTGATCATCAACCATCTTTAAAAAAACATTTTTTATAGGGACAGAAAACTATAGGTAGGGAGAGTGTCAGTGTGTTTTACTGTGCTAATCCTTGTTTGTAGGGACAGGGAAGGACAGTGAGGGAAATTCTCCTTGTGCTATACTGTGCTAAAGCATTCCTCATCAACCATCTTTAAAAAAACATTTTTTATAGGGACAGAAAACTATAGGTAGGGAGAGTGTCAGTGTGTTTTACTGTGCTAATCCTTGTTTGTAGGGACAGGGAAGGACAGTGAGGGAAATTCTCCTTGTGCTATACTGTGCTAAAGCATTCCTCATCAACCATCTTTGAAATCCTTGTTTTTTGGACAGTCAGGGAAATTGTCGTTGTGCTATTCTGTGCGAAAGCAATCATCCTCAACCATATTTAGAAATCCTTAAGTAAAGGGACAGAGAAGGACACCTGAAGGTAGCCCTTATTGCTTTTTTCCCATCTCCCTGCAGGCCATCCATTAGAATGTCTGGAAGGCAAACAAGGAGAGGCAGACAGTCAGGAGGCAATAAAAGAGGGCAAGCAGGCTCTGTGTCTGGGGGCAACAGTGCTGGTCGTGGACGCGGTGCATTGTCATCAGCACATGGCCATGGGACACGCTTGTCCTTCTTTTCGGCAGCTGGACATGTTGAGCCACATCATGCCGAAGACTTGGTAGAGTGGATGACCAAGCCCTCCTCCTCCTCCTCATCCTCTCTCACCCAGGCTCAGGGTACTGGCAAAGCAGCTGCCAAAGCGTCCTCTTCCCTGGTATCAATGTCAGACTCATCATCATCAGTCACTCCTTCCCTAGACCCACCATGTTCTCCTCCTGAGGAGTCCCCCGAACTGTTTGAGCACAGTGTTGGGTACATGCTCCAGGAGGATGCCCAGCGTTTCGAAGGGTCTGATGATGAAACCCAGCTACAGGAAGGCAGTAGCGTGAGAGCAGACAGAGGGGATGCTCAAGAAGGACACCAATCTGGCAGTCATGTTCCAGCAGCTGCAGCATACTGCCAGATTGGCTCCAGTGATGAGGAGGGAGGGGATGATGAGGTCACTGACTCCACGTGGGTGCCTAATAGGAGAGAGGAGGAGGAGGAGGATGAGGAGGAGGCACATCTCCAACGAGGCAGGATGCCCTTTGGTGGCCAGCGTAAGGGCAGTACACCGACGGAATCACACCGCAGAGCTCCGCCTGTGCAGGGCGCTGCCTCTGCCCGTCATTCAAAAAGTTCTTTGACGTGGGCCTTTTTTGAGGCTAGTGCATCAGATCGCACAGCTGCTGTTTGCAACATATGTCTCAAGCGTATATCGCGTGGCCAAAACATCAGCCGCTTGGGTACCACATGCCTGACCAGACATATGTTGACCTGCCATGCAGCTCGTTGGCAAGCCTACCTCAAAGACCCACACCAAAGAACAAAGCGGACCTCTCCTTGCACCGCATCAGCTGGGATCTCCAACCCCACTATAACTTCAGTCCTCTCTGAAACATGCACTGAGAGGAATGAAGGTGTAGAATTAGGTGTGTCACAGCCAAGTACTTGCGGCCACTCTGCTAGCAGTACACCGACGTCCGATTCTAGCAGGCAAATTTCCCTGCCCCAGCTGCTGGACCGTCGAAAGAAGTTCACTCCCAGCCATCCACATGCCCAGCGGTTGAATGCTAGCTTGGCTAAATTGCTAGCGCTTCAACTGCTGCCTTTTCAGTTGGTAGACTCGGCCCCCTTCCGTGAGTTTGTGCAATGTGCGGTTCCTCAGTGGCAGGTTCCCAAACGCCACTTTTTCTCACGGAAGGCTATTCCGGCTCTCTACCGGCATGTGGAAGGCAATGTCTTGGCCTCGCTGGACAGGTCGGTCAGCGGTAAGGTGCATATTACCGCTGACTCATGGTCCAGCAGGCATGGACAGGGACGTTACCTTTCTTTCACGGCCCATTGGGTCACTCTTTTGGCAGCTGGGAAGGATGCAGGACAAGGTGCAGTAGTGTTGGAGGTTGTTCCACCGCCACGCCTCCAAAATGCTACTACTGGTTGTGACACACTTCTCTCCTCCACCCCCTCCTCTTCTTCTTCCTCCATGGCCTCTTCCTGTGCTTTGTCCTCTGAACCAGCGGTGCTCCGTAGCCGTTCAAGGGGCTACGCAAGTACGCAGGCAAAAAGATGCCATGCCGTGCTTGCGCTGGTGTGTTTGGGGGACAGAAGCCACACTGGGGCAGAGGTCCTGTCTGCTCTGCAGGGCCAGGCCGAGAGGTGGTTGACGCCATGCCAGCTTAAGCCAGGAATGGTGGTTTGCGACAATGGCACCAACCTCCTCTCCGCCCTCCGACAGGGACAACTGACCCATGTGCCCTGTGTGGCTCACGTCCTTAACCTGGTGGTGCAGCGGTTCTTGGGCAGGTACCCGGGCTTACAGGATGTCCTGAGGCAGGCCAGGAAAGTCTGTGTGCATTTCCGCAGATCTTATAATGCCAGTGCTCGCCTGGCTGAGCTGCAAAAGGAGTTGAACCTGCCCAAGAACCGCCTTATATGTGACATGCCCACCAGGTGGAACTCAACGTTGGCCATGCTGCAGCGGCTGCACACGCAGCAGAGGGCCATCAATAAGTACCTGTGCGACTACGGCACCAGGACAGGGTCAGGGGAGCTTGGTTTTTTTTCTCCACGCCAGTGGGGCATGATCAGGGATGCATGCACTGTCCTGGCACCATTTGAGGAGGCCACGAGGATGGTGAGCAGTGACAGTGCATGCATCAGTGACACTGTACCTCTTGTCCACCTGTTGGAGCACACGCTGCATGGAATAATGGACAGGGCACTTGAGGCAGAACAGAGGCAGGAAGAGGAGGACTTCCTTGCCTCTCAAGGCCTCCTTTACCCAGACAGTGTTCCTTCTGTCCCACCCATCGCACAGGAAGAGGAGGAGGAGGAGGAGGAGGATTGTGTCAGCATGGAGGTGGAGGCTGGCACTCAGCATCATCAGCAGCAGTCTTTTAGGGATGATTTACAGTCCCAAGAAACCAGTGGACTTGTACGTGGCTGGGAGGAGGTGGCTGCGGATCATGTCGTCCTTAGTGACCCAGAGGACTCCGGACCGAATGCCTCAGCTAACCTACGCTGCATGGCCTCCCTGATCCTGCAAAGTCTGCGGAAGGATCCTCGTATTCTTCGGATCAAGGAGAGGGACCATTACTGGCTGGCCACTCTCCTTGATCCACGGTACAAGGGTAAGGTTGCGGACCTTATGTTACCGTCGCAGAGGGAGCAGAGGATGAGACAACTCCGGGAGGCCTTGCAGAAAGGTCTGTGCAACGCGTTCCCAGAGACTGGGAGGTTACAAACTCCTGGTCCTGGACAACGAGTTGCTGAGGCTTCGGCCAGTCAAAGAAGGAGCGGTGGGGAAGGTGGCCGTCTGACCGATGCGTTCAGACAATTCTTTAGTCCGCAGCCCCAAAGTATGATCGGTTCCAGCAACCATCGCCAGCGTCTGATAAACATGGTGCAGGAATATCTAGGGGCAAGGTCAGACTTGGACACCTTCCCCACCGAAAATCCTCTGGCTTACTGGGTCTTGAGGATGGATCACTGGCCAGAGCTTGCACAGTATGCAATTGAGCTACTGGCCTGTCCTGCATCCAGCGTTCTTTCGGAACGCACATTCAGTGCTGCTGGAGGATTTGTCACGGATCACAGGGTGCGCCTGTCCACCGACTCGGTTGATCGACTGACTTTCATCAAGATGAACCAGTCTTGGATCACCACCAGCTACCACACACCTGATGCTGATATAACAGACTAATTGATTTTAACATGTCACATCCCTTCAAGACTGATGCTGATGCTGAGTGCCTGTGCTGTTATGTTGACTGGCTATCCTCCTCCTCCGAGTCCTCAATGATACGATTGATGATGATAGCTTGGAAGATCATTTTTGTTTATGGGTGCCGCCACCAGTGGCTAAGGCCCAATTTTTCAGCCCCTGTTTAACAGGGGCGTGTAATTACAATTTTTGAAGCAATACTTTGCAACAGGGCTCATTGCTGTGCTCCAAGTACAGTATCTGTGAGGGGTTGCAGTGTTGTGCCACCAGTGCCTAAGGCCCAATTTTTCAGCCCCTGTTCAACAGGGGCATGTAATTACAATTCTTGATCTAATAATTCACAGCAAGGCCCATTGCTGCACCCACCAGGAGTAACTCTGAGGGCTTACAGTGTTGTGGCAACGCCACCACCACCACCACCACGAAAGGCCCAATTTTTCAGCCCCTGTTCAAAAGGGGCATGTAATTACAATTCTTGATCTAATAATTCACAGCAGGGCCCATTCCTGCACCCACCAAGAGTAACTCTGAGGGCTTACAGTGTTGTGGCAACACCACCACCACCACCACGAAAGGCCCAATTTTTCAGCCCCTGTTCAACAGGGGCATGCAATTACAATTCTTGATCTAATAATTCACAGCAGGGCCCATTGCTGCACCCACCAAGAGTAACTGTCAGGGCTTACAGTGTTGTGGCACCAGCACCACCATCAAAGGCCCAATTTTTACTACCACTGTTCAACAATTATATGTAATTACAATTCCTGATATAATAGTTGACAGCAGGGCGTTCCAGCACCAACCAAGAGTAACTGTGAGTGCTTACAGTGTTGTGCCAACACCAACAACTAAGGGGCCTATTTCTGCAGAGTATATACGGCAGGTCCCTACTTTCAAACATCCAACTTACAAACGACTCCTACTTGCAAACGCAAGAAGACAACAGGAAGTGAGAGGAAATCTACCCCTAGGAAGGAAAATTCTCTCCTGTAAGAATTAATATGGGAGAAAGGTGTCTCCTCTGTACTGATGCTTTATCACCAATCCTTGTTTCAAGAAAAACACCACATTTCAAAAACAGTTGTCATTGGGACGGAAAGTGAGGTGAAATGTTCTAAACAGGGGCACAGACAGCAAAACAAATGTTACAGGGGTGATAACCCTTACCTATGTTTTCCAAAAAGTTTAAAAATAGGATTTTTATAACAGCTTACCTGTAAAATCCTTTTCTTGGAGTACACCACGGGACACAGAGCCAGTCATTACATAATGGGTTAAGGGTCACCAGCGGTGATTGGACACTGGCACAACCAATGGAAGACAGTTCCCCTCCATATAACCCCTCCCATCAGGGAAGTACCTCAGTTTTGTAGCAAAGCAGTAAGGTTCCCATAAGAAGGGTGGGACCTCTGTGTCCCGTGGTGTACTCCAAGAAAAGAATTTTACAGGTAAGCTGTTATAAAAATCCTATTTTCTTTATCGTACACCACGGGACACAGAGCCAGTCATTACATAATGGGACGTCCCAGAGCAATGCTCATATGAAGGGGGGGAGACACAGATCAAACCGACCGCTTGCGGACCAGAAGCCCTATACTGCTGCCTGCAGCACACTTCGCCCGAAGGCGGAATCCTCATGTCCTTTCACATCTATTTGATAGAATTTGGAAAATGTATGGACTGAGGACCAAGTTGCAGCCTTACAAATCTGAGCCATCGAAGCCTGGTGGTGCACTGCCCATGAAGCACTTATCGCCCTGGTAGAGTGCGCCTTAACAGGAAAAGGAGGAGTCCTGTTCTTTAAACCATAAGCTTGAACAATTACTTGTCTAATCCACCTGGAAATGGTGGATTTTGATACCGCTTGGCCCTTCTTGGGACCATCTGGTAAAATAAACAAAACATCTGTTTTACGTATCTGAGCGGTTGCTTGCAGATACACCCTTACCGCTCTCACTAGATCTAGAGAGTGTAATAATTTTTCCCCCGCCGTCCGCGGGTTTGGAAAAAAGGAAGGCAGAACAATGTCTTGATTCAAGTGAAAAGCCGACACCACCTTAGGCAGAAAAGCCGGATGGGGTCGTAGTACGATTTTGTCCTTGTGACAAATTAGATAAGGCTCTTTACAAGAAAGAGCTGCTAGCTCTGATACTCTCCTAGCAGAAGCTATAGCAATCAGAAAGGCCAATTTCCTACTTAATATAATTAAAGGAATATGGCGAATAGGTTCAAAAGGTTGCTTTTGCAACACTGACAATACCAAATTCAAATCCCATGGACACAAGGGAGACCTGACTGGAGGATTTATCCTCAGTACCCCCTGAATGAATGTCCGAACTAGGGAGTGAGATGCCAATGGTCTCTGAAAGAAGACTGATAGAGCCGATATTTGCCCTTTGATGGTGCTAAGGGCTAATTTCATATCCACTCCTAACTGGCAAAAAGCAAGAATCCTACTTATTTCATATTTCAGAGGATTCCAACTTCTGGATTCACACCAGGAAACGTATGCTTTCCAGACTCTATGATAGATGAGTCTGGAGGCTGGCTTTCTAGCATTAATGAGCGTAGAAAGAGCCAGGCCAGAGACCCCTCTCTTTTTCAAAATGTGGGTCTCAGCAGCCAGGCCGTCAAATTTAGCCTTTGTAAGGAAGGGTGGAATACTGGACCCTGTGACAACAGGTCGTGTCGAAGTGGAAGCTTCCAGGGCCTTCCTATCGCCATTTTTACGATCTCGGCATACCAAGGCCTCCTGGGCCAGTTTGGGGCCACTAGGATTACTGGTATTCCCTCCTCCTTGATCCTGCGAAGCAGTCTTTGTAGAAGAGGGATCGGAGGGAATGCATAGATCAGTGAGAACTGATTCCATGGAGTTATTAGAGCGTCTGTCCCGTAGGCTAGAGGATCTCTCGTTCTGGACACAAAGTTGTCCAATTTCTTGTTGAACCTGGAAGCTAGCAGGTCTACATCTGGGTTTCCCCATCTCAGACATATGGCCTGAAAGATCTCTGGGTGAAGAGACCACTCTCCTGGTAGCAGCTGCTGACGACTCAGGTAGTCTGCTTGCCAGTTTTCTATCCCTGGAATAAAGATTGCAGAGATGCAAGGTACATTGCTCTTCTGCCCATGCCAAGATCCAGTTCACCTCTCTTTGGGCTGCCCGACTGTGGGTGCCTCCTTGGTGATTGATGTAAGCTACTGCCGTAGCATTGTCGGATTGAACCCGAACTGGGTAGCCCTGTAACCTGTATGTCCAGGTTTTGAGGGCTAGATATACTGCACGGATCTCTAGCACGTTGATGGGCAGGATCCCCTGAGTCTTGGCCCAGGTTCCCTGGGTAGAAGCCTCCTCGAATACTGCACCCCAGCCCGATAGGCTGGCATCCGTAGACACCACCTTTCAGGCTGCTGGGAGGAAGCACTTTCCCTTCCGTAAATTCTTGGCTTCTAGCCACCAATTGAAGCTGTGGCGTACTTGTGAGGACAGGCGCATGGGTATATCCAGAGCTTGGCTCTTTCTGTTCCAGGAGGCTAAAATATTGCCTTGAAGTAGTCTCGAATGAAACTGGGCGTAAGGGACCGCCTCGAAGGAGGCTACCATCTTTCCCAATAGTCTCATGCAAAGGCGAATAGACGGCCTCTTGTTTGCTTTGACCTTGTGGATCAGGTCTTCCAGAGACTGTATCTTTGGCTCTGGCAGGTATACCCTGTTTTGGGCTGTATCTATGATCATGCCCAGGTACACTATCCTTCTTTGGGCCTGGAGAGAGGATTTTTGTAAGTTTATAATCCATCCTAAATGCTCCAGGTATCCTACTGTAGTGTCTACAGCGTGATCCAATCCCTCCTTTGACTGATCTATTAATAGTAGATCGTCTAGATAGGCTGTTACCGCAATGCCCCGTGTTCTTAGGTTTGCTAACAGAGGAGCTAGCACCTTTGTGAATACTCTGGGCGCGGTGGCTACACCAAATGGCAGGGCCACAAATTGAAAGTGGCGATCTTCTACCGCAAACCTTAGGAATCTTTGGTGAGCGGGGAGGATTGGTATGTGTAGATATGCGTCTTTGATATCTATGGACGCAATGAATTCTCCGCCTTTTAAAGTAGCGACCACGGATCGAATCGTTTCCATTCGAAAATGGCGAACGTTCAGAAACTGGTTTAGATTTTTTAGATCCAGGATGGGTCTGACTTCTCCGTTCGGTTTTGGAATCACAAAGAGGTTTGAGTAAAAACCTGAACCTTGCTCCTTTTGGGGTACCTCTGTAACCACACCTTGAGCTATTAAGTGATTCAAACCTTTGAAGAAGGATCCTCTTTTTTGTGGATCCTTGGAGAGTCTTGAACTTCGGAATTGAGAAGATGGGATCTCTCGAAATTCCAGTCTGTACCCTGAGGATATTGTGGATACCACCCATTTGTCCTGGGTTTCTGTCCGCCAAGTCGCTGAGAACTGACGAAGCCTTCCCCCCACTCGGCCGAGCGGGGGCGCCCCTTCAATGAGAGGTTTTGGGGGCTTGCTTATTAGCTCTTGAACCCCACGGCTTCTTGTTCTTCTGAGCCTGTTCTTTGGCTTTTTTGGGCGGCTGAAAAGGCCGTCGCCACTGGCTGGAGTCAGATTTCCCGGGAGCTGGGGAGAGAGTGTGTTTAAAACAAGGTCTCTTGTTTTTCTTTCTCTCAGGTAAAAGTGTCGTTTTACCACTTGATATCTTTTGGATATATCTTTCTAAATCTTCCCCAAAAAGGCGTTCGCCATGGAACGGGAAACTTGCCAACAACTTTTTGCATGGGGCTTCCGCTGACCAATGCTTAAGCCAAAGTACTCTGCGCATCTGTACCAGCTGGAGTGTAAGGCGTGATGCCTGTATGATAGAATCTCTCATGGCATCCACTGTGAAGCATAAGGCTTTAGACAAATTCTCCCAATTTTTAGCCTGCTCTGAAGGCAGCTCCTTCAGCCCCTGCTTTACCTGTTGGCTGACGACCTGACACATACCGACTGCTGCTACTGCAGGTTGGATAATTGAGCCGGCCAAAAGGAAGGAGGATTTCAGTAAGGATTCCAACTTCTTCTCAGAAGGATCTTTAAACACTTGTACATTATCCACTGGACATGTCAGGTTTTTATTTACACAAGAAATAGCCGCATCTACCGTAGGCAGGCTCCATTTCTTTAAAAAATTTTCCTCCATAGGATAAAGAATGTTAAACTTTTTTGGAGGTGAAAAACGCTTATCTGGATGTTGCCAGTCTGCGTACAATAGATCCTCTAGTAACGGATGAACCGGGAAGGAGCATGCACCTTGCAGGGATCTTAATGATCCTAGGGAGGAGACAGGTGATTCTGTTACCTCCAAAGAGGGTAACCTAAATGCAGCTCGCACGGCTCCTGCATAGCATTGCACCTGTGACTTTAAAATCTGGGATACCGAAAAAGGCTCATCCGATATCCCTGATCCGTCTGACTCCTCATCCTCTGCTGATGTAGCCTCCTCCTCATCCTCCTCCTCCTCAGGTACTTCTGAAGGGAGGTCCAATACTGGAGGAGATCTGCTTCGCTTATTGTCCTTTTTAGAGGATTTAGCGATTAAAGTAGCAATTTTCTCCTCCAGATTATTTAGGGAAGCTGATAAAGTGTCCTCAGTGACATATGCAGGCCCAGGCTTCACTGGGGAAGCCGCCATACCTGACAGAGGTAATGGCTCATCCTGTACAGGTGCTTTTGGCAACACAGGAGAGGAAGGTACCGAGTCAGCACAGCTAGAGCCCCCTGTCTCAGGCGGCGGTGCTCTTTTATCTCTTTTTGTCCGCATTACTTCCCCTGGAAGACTTACTGTTTAGACAAAATACAAGGTACCTAAATGCATATACTACCGTGTTCAGTTTAGCAAATACATTAAGTATGCAACTTTTAACACATAACTATGCATAACATGGATGTCTTCTAGGAAGTACCCAATCCAACCACATGGAGTCTTACGTCCCTGTATAGCTGCTGTGTTTCTCTGCCAGGAACAAGAGAACTAACGAGCTTGCTTGCTGCTGCAGTGCTTTTTACACTGACAGTCTTTTAAATTTGGCGCCGTTTCTGTGCCTGCGCGCGCCACGTGCCCGCGCACGCCTTCGGCCCCCCCCTCCGATAAAGCGCGCTCGCGCGCGCGCGGCCTTTAGCGCTATGGTGGTGGCCATAGTGAGCGAGGACTCTCATCAGCCCTTGTTCCCACTTACCTGCATCTGCAGGTGTCTGGTCGGCCACCGGAAGGAGGAGCGGGGTGCTCAAGCAAGCTCAGCAGCGGAGGTGACGAGCAGTGTACTTCGCCGAAGCCGACACTGAACAGAGTGAGGTGAGTATATTCAGCTCTTTACTCCCCCCAGTGGTGGAAAAAAAGAAGACATCCACTTTTTGAAAAAGGTCCCAACCTAGTTATGGACCTTCTAATCTCACCTTATCCACGCCGCAGGTTTTTCTGCTGAAAGTTTTCAGACAGATACCAAACTTCACCCTTCACGGTGGGCTATGTGTGCCAACCTTCAGGGATATGGGTTCCTATTTAAAGGATACCTCTCCCCTGGGCCTTGTACAAGACTCTTACCAGGACTTTATAGCGAAATAGCGAAAGTGCTGGATCTTAGAGCCCAGTCCTCCGAAGAGAGACATTACAGGCGACGCCTCATGGATGAGGCCCGGATCCCATCCAGATTCAGCTCATTTGTAGGCGTCTTGGATGGATCCGAAAGCATAGCTCTTTTACCCCCAGAGGGTCTCTTTGGTAGAGCTTTCCTTTAGCACCTCCTAACGCGTCCAACACCTTTCGACACTGGCGAAAAAACTGAGGTACTTCCCTGATGGGAGGGGTTATATGGAGGGGAACTGTCTTCCATTGGTTGTGCCAGTGTCCAATCACCGCTGGTGACCCTTAACCCATTATGTAATGACTGGCTCTGTGTCCCGTGGTGTACGATAAAGAAAATAGATTTTTGGGCTGGAGCTACACTTAAACAATGTACCTGTTCAAAATTACAAACACATTCTACATAAGAACAAACCTACAGTCCCTGTCTTGTATGCACCGCCTGTATACGGCTGTTCAGAGTATATAGGGCCTTTTTTATTTTGTGTGCGGTGTTCCCCTTAATATCCATACAAGACCCAAAGGGGCTGGTAATGGGCTGGGGTAGGGGGGGGGGTCATGGGGTAGCTATGCCATTTTTCTTAAAGATTTTCATCCATATTACCGGGACCAGACATTACATTAAAGCCGCAAGCAGTTTTAAATGGCTTTTTTTTCCTTTAGAAGTGTCATTTTGTGCAGGGACAGTTCTAAACACGGGAAACACGTGGCACTTCACAGGCATACTTTAGACACCCCCCAGGTACGATATTTAAAGGAATATTTGACTTTTTTTTTTTCACTTTATGCATCATTAAAATGACTGCTCCCGAAAAACGACCGTTTTTAAAACTTCTTTTTGCATTGATACATGTCCCCTGGTGCAGAACCCGGGTTCCCAAACCCTTTTTAGGACAATAACATGCATAATAGTCGTTATAATTAGCACTTTAGAATTCGAACGTTCGCATCCATTGTATTTAATAGGGTTCTAATGTTCGTACGAACATTCGGTCCGTTCGCGGGTTCTGGTGCGAACCGAACCCGGGGGTGTTCGGCTCATCACTAATGAGGATGCATGTGATCTTCTCTCAGAGTCAGGATGCAGTGCTTAGGCCCAAGTAGCCAATCACCAGGCCCACACATGAACAGAAGGATGACATCATCAACTCCATGTAAACTCCAACACTGAGCCTACACAGGGTTTGACTATTGACTCCAACGGAAGAGCAGAGCAGTGGAGTCCATCAGCCTTCTGGGCAGTCATTAGACATCAATGGTCCTTCCTCTTCTCCTCTGATGTCAGGTGGCTCTTACACTTCACGTATTATGAAGTGTGAGCCCCTGGTCTGTTCAGCAGTGATTACACACCCTGTGTGATGATGCACCCCCAAGGGTGATTCCATGATGTTCTAGGCTCACAGGTAGTAGGTTGTATTATGCTGGGTGTCCTTATACCAAGAAAAGGAACAATGTTGTATCTCAGAGCGATTAGTCTGCAGTGGACATCACTTATGAGGAGAAAAGTATTGCAGTGAATACTGTTTTTTTTTTTTATTACCAGCACTAGTCTACTTATTTTTTATTTTTAATAAAGAGGTGAAGTTGGGCTTCAAAGTCTAGCTGAATCCATATCATGTCTCTGAAACAGTTGTCAGAAAGTGCAGAGGAGAGGAGCATGAGAAAAAAAAATATCCTCTCCATGTAAATTACAACATACACTATACTATCAAAAGTATTGGGACACCTGTCTTTACATGCACATGAACTTTAATGGCATCCCAGTCTTAGTCCGTAGGGTTCAATATTGAGTTGCCCCCCCTTTGCCGCTATAACAGCTTCAACTCTTCTGGGAAGGCTGTCCACAAGGTTTAGGAGTGTGTCTATAGGAATGTTTGATCATTCTTCCAGAAGTGCATTTGTGAGGTCAGGTACTGATGTTGGGCGAGAAGGCCTAGCTCACAGTCTCTGCTCTAATTCATCCCAAAGATGTTCTATCGGGTTGAGGTCAGAACTCTGTGCAGGCCAGTCAAGTTCCTCCACCCCAAACTTACTCATCCATGTCTTTATGGACCTTGCTTTGTACACTGTTGAGCAGTCATGTTGGACCAGGAAGGGGCCATCCCCAAACTGTTTCCACAAAGTTGGGAGCGTGAAATTGTCCAAAATGTCTTATTATGCTGACACCTTAAGAGTTCCCTTCACTGGAACTAAGGGGCCAAACCCAACCCCTGAAAAACAACCCCACACCATAATCTCCCCTCCACCAAATGAATTGGACCAGTTCACAAAGCAAGGTCCTTAAAGACATGGATGAGCGAGTTTCGGGTGGAGGAACTTGACTGGCCTGCACAGAGTTCTGACCTCAACCCGATAGAACATCTTTGGGATGAATTAGAGCAGAGACTGTGAGCTAGGCCAATACTTTTGACAATATAGTATACATACACTCATCGGCCACTTTATTAGGTACACCTGTTCAATTGCTTGGTAATACAAATTGCTAATCAGAAAATTTCGGCATCTGGATGTGGTGAAAACAACTTGGTGAAGTTCAAACTGAGCATCAGAATGGGGAAGAAAGATGATTTAAGTGACTTTGAATAACATGAAATCATGTATCCATCCTGCCTTGTATCAACGGTTCAGGCTGGTGGTGGTGTAATGGTGTGGGGGATATTTTCTTGGCACACTTTGGGCCCCTTAGTACCAATTGAGCATCAATTAAACGCCACGACCTACCTGAGTATTGTTGCTGACCATGTCCATCCCTTTATGACTGCAGTGTACCCATCTTCTGATGGCTCCTTCAAGCAGGATAATGCACCATGTCACAAAGCACAGATCATCTCACCACTGGTTTCTTGCACATGACATTGAGGTCACTGTACTCCAATGGCCTCCACAGTCACCAGATCTCTATCCAATAGAGCACCTTTGGGATGTTGGCAAATCTGCAGCAACTGCGTGATGCTGTCATGTCAATATGGGCCAAAATCTCTGAGGAATATTTCCAACACCTTGTTGAATCTATGCCACGAAGAATGAAGGCAGTTCTGAAGGCAAAAGGGGGTCCAACTCGGTACTAGCAAGGTGTATCTAATGAAGTGACTGGTGTGTGTATATTGCAAGTTTTATATACAAATACAACTGTATCTTACCAGTGGCTATTCTACAGATACTCAATCCTGAGAGAGGGCCATTCTACCTGCTAGAGAAACACTGCACCTCCAGCACCTAGTATGGCCAAGATATCACCTAAGGGGAAAAGCTTATAGCAGAGAAAGCTGGAAAATAAACCTCAGGCTCCATGTAGACTTTTAAAAGGCAAATCACACAAGCAAAAAATGGGCTTCTGCATTGCACAGAGTAATATAGCCTGCAAGTGCAAGCTGCACATAAAACACTGTGGGATCTATCACAAGAGACGTGAGTGCTGCATTATCTAGATTTTGGTATGTTGCTGGAGTTCACCTTTAAAATACAAAAAAAGATTGTGTATCGATTTATTGTGTTATATCAGATTTTCTTTTTTTAAATGGAGGAAAGCATCGCTCACCTCCTGGTTGGACACAGCCTGAAAACAGATTTCTAAGTTTATGGGTGCATCCGCGATAAAAAAAAAATACAAAGCAGATTGCCGGTTTGGTAGTTCTGTAAAGTTAGACACACAAATACATTTGCAAACATATTACTATACATATGTCCACACACGACAAAGAAGTATTGAGTGCTTACCATCTGTGAGGCCAGACAATATGCAAAGGCCTCTGGGAATCGGCATGTAAACTTGAGAAGGATGGTTCTGACATCACAAGATTTAAATTTTCCGAAGTATCTTCTATCAACGAGGTGAAAATATATTCTATGGATTGTGGGATCTGATCTTGTCCTGATTGCATCTGTTTGGGAAGAGGTAAAGGCTCTGTGATGAACTTTTGCAGGTCATCTGATGATTTAAGGGAGACCTCTGAGCTCTTTAGGGATTGGCAGCTGCTCTGCTGTAAAAGCCTCTTGTGGTCGGGCAAGAACCTGCAAAGAGAGAAGAATGCCAGTGACTGGGAGTGCAACAGCTCAAACCGTCAGTCAGTATATAAGGAAAATTCTTATGCGCTGCCAGAACATAAAAATGTAAAAAAGCGAATGTGGCTGTAGACACCCAAAAGTGTTCCCACACTGAAGCCTCGTACACACGGGCGGGAATCCCGTCGGAAAAAAACAACGTCGGTTTTCTCGACGTGATTCCTGGCAAGCTTGTCTTGCCAAGCCCTGTGTACAGACGGCCATTCAAAAGAACCGCCGTTCTTTTGAATGGCAAGAACGCAGTGACGTCATCGACTACGACGAGCCGGCGCTCGTCACATTCGATGCCGTCGCCGCCATCTTGCTACACCCTACACTACCCTTGTATGCTACTGCGCATGCGTCAAAGTCTCATCGAGCATGCGCGGGCTTACCTGGGACAGGAAACACTCTGCCGAGAATCCCGACAGGAAAAATAGAGAGCAGGTTCTCTATTTTTCTCGTCAAGATTCCCGGAAGTTTTCCTGCCGAGAAACCATACACACAAACGGTTTTCACAGCAAAAAGCTCGCCCAGCAGTTCTCTTGCCGAGAAAACCGGTCGTGTGTCAGAGGCTTAAGAAATAAAATAACAAATAGAACAACTGCTGCGCTGCTCAATCCCTAACTAACAATGTGAAATAAACAAATAAATGCCCGCCAGAGGGTCTAGAACACAAAATACCAGAAATATTCAAACCTAAATAAGTCCATTAAACCAATATTGAATAGATAAAGAATAAATGTGTCTTGTGATATCACACAAACTAATTAAACAAGCCAGGCTGACCATAAAACACATATAAAAGAGAAATTTAAAGATAAACAAATGATGCCAACTTTAATATAGAAAATGGTAATATATCATCATGTGTTCAATGATTTGAAACCCCCCCCCCCCAAAAAAAATATATATATATATATACATAAAAAAAATCAATGTGATTGGGTAATACAAATAATAATGACAGTACGTGACACAAGGCTATTCCTCTGGCACAACCGTGGCAAGAAAAAACTCAAAATGTGTCCCAAAATTGTAAATAAGTTCAAATGAATGTTCAGAAAGAAACATTCAGTGATATAACATAATAAATGATATCCAGCTTGATGCACCACCATGTCTACCACCAACAAGTATGAATGTTCACCTTCAGATATTGACTTACCGTGTTTCCCCGAAAATAAGAATTACCCTGAAAATAAGACCTACTGTGATATTCGGAGAGAGCTGCAATATAAGCCCTACCCGAAAATAAGCCCTAATTTAAAGTAGTTGTAAACTGCTAAAATCTACTCTATGTATCTTCTAATGTAAAAGGTCTTTCTGTAATCTAGTTGAGTCAAATACCTTTTTATAGCACCACTCAGCACCCAGCTGATCTCCACTTCTCTCCCCTTCTCTTCTCCTGGCTGTCAGCCCCCCTCCCTCTGCAGTGCTAGGAGCAGGTATACAGCTCAGGCAGGTCATGCCGAGCGGCGCTATAAGAAGGTATGTAACTCAATTTGATTACAAAAACATACACCTTTTACATACATCTAGCATTTTACAACCACTTTTACTATTATTCACACTGGGGATTTCTGACAGGCAGGGAAGGAGAGGGGGAGAGAAGACACATTAACCGCTTGCCGATCAGTGCACGACGATATACGTCGACAACATGGCACGGACAGGCAGAAGGACGTATATATAAATCCCCTTTAAGATGCGGCATTGTGGACGCGCACCCGCCGTGAGCCCGACCGCGGGTCCCGCGGACTCGATCGCCGCGGGCATACCCGTGATCGCCTCACGGAGAGATAGAACGGGGAGATGTAAGTGTAAACACAACATCTCCCCGTTCTGCCTATTGACACTGTCACTGATCGTGTTCCCTGTCATCAGGAACAGCAATCAGTGACGTGTCTCGGCAAGCCACGCCCCCTAACAGTTAGAAGCACTCCCTAGGATACACTTAACCCCTTCAGCGCCCCCGACAGGTTAACCCCTTCACCACCAGTGTCATTTTTACAGTAATCAATGCATATTTATAGCACTGATCGCTGTAAAAATTACAATGGTCCCAAAATGGTGTCAAAAGTGTCCGATGTGTCCGCCATAATGTCGCAGTCCCGATAAAAATTGCTGATCACCGGCATTACTAGTTGAAAAAAAAATTATTAATAAAAATGCCATAAAACTATCCCCTATTTTGTAGACGCTATAACTTTTGCGGAAACCAATCAATAAATGCTTATTGCAATTTTTTTTACCAAAAATATGTAGAAGAATATGTATCGGCCTAAACCTAAACGGGGATATTTATTACAGCAAAAAGTAAAAAATATTGCATTTTTTTTCAAAATTGTCACTCTATTTTTGTTTATAGCGCAAAAAAAAAAAAAATTGTAGAGGTGATCAAATACCACCAAAAGAAATCTCTATTTGTGAGGAAAAAAAGGACGTCAATTTTGTTTGGGAGCCACGTCACACGACCGCGCAATTGTCAGTTAAAGCAACGCAGTGCCGAATCGCAAAAAGTGGCCTGGTCTTTGGCCAGCCAAATGGTCCGGGGCTTAAGTGGTTAAAGAGGAAGTAAACCCTGATGGGGTTTACTTCCTCTTTATTTCCCTGCAAAGGAAAAGCATAATGGGCTACCATGCATCGCATAGTAGCCCATTATGTCTCACTTACCTGAAAATGAAGCATGCGATGTCACAGCTGTCCCCGCTGGCTGGAAGCGTCCATCTTCACCCATCGTGCGCGCGGGAGCCGCCAGTCACGGCATGATCCCTTTAGAAACGGCATGATCGTGCCCTCTCTAAAGTGTGCATGCGCCGATGACGTCGGCGCATGCGTATATTGTAAATATCTCCGCAGGGTTAGGAGATATTTCCAGCACCTACAGGTAAGCCTTATTAGAGGCTTATCTGTAGGTAAAAATAGGATTTTTATAACAGCTTACCTGTAAAATCCTTTTCTTGGAGTACATCACGGGACACAGAGCGGCATAGTCATTACTATGTGGGTTATATAGATACCTTCAGGTGCTGGCACTGGCAACTTCCAAAACCGGAAGTACCCTCCCCTATATAAGCCCCTCCCATCCGGGAACACCTCAGTTTTGTAGCTTAGCAATAAGTGTCCCCAAAGAGGGGTGGGAGCTCTGTGTCCCGTGATGTACTCCAAGAAAAGGATTTTACAGGTAAGCTGTTATAAAAATCCTATTTTCTTTCTCGTACATCACGGGACACAGAGCGGCATAGTCATTACTATGTGGGATGTCCTAAAGCAATGCCCAATGAGGGGGGGGGATATACCATACATAAGCTGAGCGCTATCAGACATGAGGATCTTTTGCGGCCTGCAACACACTGCGCCCAAAGGCGACATCCTCCTGACTTCTAACGTCCACCTGGTAGAACCTAGTAAAACGTGTGTACTGAAGACCACGTTGCGGCCTTACAGATTTGAGCCAGGGAGGCCTGGTGATGCACTGCCCATGAAGTTCCAACTGCTCTCGTGGAGTGCGCCCTAACTTTGAACGGAGGCGGTCTCCTTCTCAAGCCATAGGCTTGCATTATGACCTGTCGAATCCACTTGGCTAAAGTAGATTTTGATGCTGCCTGACCCTTTCTGGGGCCTTCCGGCAGAATAAATAAAGTATTCGTTCTGCGAATCTGAGCAGTGGCTTTTAGATAAGCTTTAACTGCTCTTACTACATCCAAAGAATGCAATAACTTTTCCTCTACCGAACTAGGTTTGGGGAAAAAAGAAGGAAGAACCACATCTTGGTTCAAATGAAAACCTTGATACCACCTTAGGAAGAAAGGCTGGATGAGGACGTAACACTACTCTGTCCTTATGAATAACCAGATATGGCTCTTTACAGGACATAGCTGCTAATTCCGACACTCTTTTAGCCGAACAAATGGCTACTAGAAAAAACAATTTCCTGGTGAGAAGAACCAAGGAACTATGCTGTAATGGTTCGAATGGTTGTTTCTGTAGAACCGACAGAACCAGGTTTAGATCCCATGGACATATGGGAATATTAACCGGAGGACTAATACGCATCACTCCTTATCTAAAGGCTTTGACTAGTGAATGCGAAGCCAAGGGCCTTTGAAAAATATTGACAAGGCCGAAAACTGACCTTTGATAGTACTCAAGGCAAGCTTCCTATCTACAGCCCACTGTAGGAAGTCCAGACTCCTACCTATTACGTACTTATGTGGATGCCATTTCTTGGCCTCACACCACGCGATGTACGCCTTCCAGATTCTATAGTAGATCTGCCTGGATACCGGCTTCCTGGCATTGATCATGGTAGATACCACAGGATTAGAGAGCCCTCTCTTTTTTAGAATGTGGGCTTCAATAGCCAGGCCGTCAAACCTAGGGCTGGTAAGGAAGGGTGGTATATCGGTCCTTGCGAAAGCAGGTCCGGACGACGTGGGAGAGTCCAAGGACTCCCCACTGACATTTTACAATCTCCGCGTACCACGCTCTTCGGGGCCACGCTGGAGCCACCAGAATCACTGGTTTCTTTTCTACCCTGATTCTGCGGAGTAATCGAGGTAACCATTGTGGCGGTGTGAATGCATATATCAGCTTGAACTGATCCCAAGGGAACACTAGGGCATCCGAGCCGCAAGCTAGGGGATCCCTTGTCCGAGAGACAAACCTGTCCACCTTTGCGTTGAATCTGGATGCTAGAAGATCTACATCCGGTGTTCCCCACCGCTGACATATTGTCCAGAAAACCTCGGGGTGAAGGGACCATTCCTCTGGGCATAATTGCTGGCGACTTAGAAAGTCCGCCTTCCAATTCTCCACTCCTGGAATGAATACCGCAGATATGGCTGGGACATATCTTTCTGCCCATTTCAGGATGTAATTTACTTCCCTCTGGGCTGCACGACTCCTTGTGCCCCCCTGATGATTGATATATGCCACTGCTGTGGCATTGTCTGATTGAATTCTGACAGGGGACCCTTGGAGTTTGGATGTCCATGCTACTAGGGCATACCGGGCTGCTCGTATCTCTAATAGATTGATGGGCAGGGCCTTTTCTGCATCCGACCATCTGCCCTGGAGAGACCATTGCTCCAGTACTGCTCCCCAGCCTATAAGGCTGGCATCTGTAGTGACCACCTTCCAAGAAATCGGACTGAAGGATTTCCCTTTTTCCAGATTCTGGGGAACCAACCACCAACGGAGGCTCTTGCGAACGGAAGGGGACAAGGACATTGTAAGTCTAGGGCCTGAACTTTTTTGTTCCAGGCTGACAGTATGGCCCCTTGCAAATTCCTTGAATGGAATTGACCGTAGGGTACTGCTTCGAATGATGCCACCATTTTTCCCAGCAGCCTCATGCACAGGCGTATGGACGGCTGTCTTTTTTGTACCCACTAAGTGGATCAAATCTTTCAAAGACAACACCTTTCCTCGAGGCAAGAATATTTTTCTCTGGCCTGAATCCAACCTTAGCCCCAAGTATTCCAGACTTTTGACTGGTTTTTAGGGCTGACTTGTCTCGGTTGATAATCCAACCGTGAGATTCCAGATACTTGATTGTCTTGTGAACGACCACGTCTAGTTTTTTCACTGAGTGGTCTATCAGCAACAAGTCATCTAGATATGCCATTATCATTACACCTTGTGTTCTTAGATTGGCCAATAAAGGGCCAGAATTTTTGTAAACACTCGTTGTGCTGTGGCCAGACCGAAGGGTAAGGCTCTGAACTGAAAATGGCGCCCTTCTACTGCAAAGCGTAGAAATTTTTGGTGGACTGGAAAGATGGGAATGTGCAAATAAGCATCTTTGATGTCGATCGCGGCTAACCAATCCTCCCCTTGTAGGGCAGTGGCCACCGATCGGATCGACTCCATCGGAAAGTCCTGATATACAGGAATTTGTTTAGCCCTTTTAGAATTAATATGGGCCTCCCGTCCCCGTTTGCTTCGGGACTGTAAAGAGGTTTGAGTAAAACCCGAACCCCCATTCTTCCAGGGGAACCTCCATAATTACTCCTTGGAGCAATAGTTGTTCTAGTGCCAACAGGAGGGACTCTCTCTTCCGGGGATCCCTTGGCACGTTTGACCTCAAAAATGGGAAGGAGGAGAGTCTTTTAACTCCAATCTGTATCCCAAACACACTGCGGAGAGCACCTATCTGTTTTGATCGTGTCCCGCCAGGTCTCTTGCGAACAACTGGAGTCCTCCCCCCACCTGACTGAGTGGGGGCAACCCTTCAATGAATTTAACTTTGGGGGAGGTTTTGTACCTCCCCTGACCCAGGGTTTCTCATTACCCTGCGATTGTCCCTGTTTTTTACCCCTGGGAATTAACCGAGGAGGCCGTCGGAACTGTTACACAGCCGATGCCCCAGGGACTGGAGAAGCAGGCCTCTTAAAGAGGGACCTCTAACTCTGTTTTTAACCGGCAAGAGTGTATTTTTACCGCTGGAAATTTTTGGGATATATTTGTCCAGGTCTTCCCTGAATAAGCGTTCACCATGAAATGGGACGCTAACCAGCCATTCTTTACAGGGAGCTTCAGCAGACCAGTTTTTGAGCCATAGAAGCCTACGCATATGTACTACAGACAGCGTAAGGCGGGAGGCCTGATGGATTGAATCCTTTATGGCGTCAACCGCAAAGCCTAAGGCTCTAGGTAGATCAGCTAGGGCAAGGGCCTGCTGATCTATCAAGTCCCTCAAGACCTGTTTCAACTGATCCTTCACTGCTTAGCAGACCCCACTGCTGGTTGTGTCACCAAGCTTGCTGTAGAAAGAAGCAGATTTTCATAAGGACTCCAATCTTTTATCTATTGGGTTCTTGAACATTTGGACATTATCCACTGGACATGTCAGTGATTTATACACACAAGAGATGGCTGCGTCCACTGTAGGGACCTTCCATTTTTTGATGAACTTATCCTCCATGGGATAGACCACCGGAAATCTCTAGGGGGGAATAAATATTTTCTCAGGATGTTCCCAATCCTGGTAAATGAGCCCTTTCAGTAAAGGGTGAAGTGGAAAAGAACAGACAGTCTGGGGGCTTCTAGCGACCCCAACGAGGATACAGTAGTGGTTGATGGTTCCGCAAGGTGCATTTTAAATGCTGATCGGACCATGTTAGTCAAAGACTGAACCCATAATCTTTCAGCTTGAGATGCTGAGAAAAGGTTCCTCCACTGTTGATTCCTCTGTAACAGAATCAACCTCATCCTGATCCCCTTCAGGCAGGTCGATCCCTGTATGGGACTGTTGCTCTGCTAACAGGCACTCTGAAGGAGGAGACGGAGATCGGGCGTGCTTTCCCTGACAGGGAAGCAGCGATCAATGTTGACAATCTCTCTCTAATCCTTCCAGAGCTGAGGAAAAAACCTCCTCTGTTACATACACAGGAGCAGGTGAACTGAGGACAGCCACAGTACCAAGTACCCCTGCGGGGTCTCTACGGTCACTTACCTCTGAACTTCAGGGGAGACTGGTGCAGCAGAAGCATGCCCAAGATCCTCAGAGCCCGATGAGACCCCCTTCGCTTCCTGGAAGATTCAGTTCCGGAGCTTCTGGACGGCATATTCCTAAGCCTAAAGCTGAGGTATTCCAGCCGTAATACACCACTTTTACTGAGAATAGTCTAGCACAATTGCTGCTATATAACAGTTGGTGTCTACTAAAGTGCCTTTCTAGGGGATGCCTGCATCAACCGCCTCTGTGTGCCTTTATACTGTTGCTAGCTCTGTCTGTGCACTTCAATAGCCAGCTATGATTGTGCTTTAAAACACGCTGGACGCCCGCACATGCGCAGTAGCGCCGCGGCGCACACCGAGCGTCATCCACCCGCTCCGCCCCTTTTTCCAGATCGCCTTTATATATAGAGGCGCGTGCACGCGCACGCGCGGGCACATGCGCCTTCGGCACCTTTTTTGAAAAAAATAAGGAGCTAGATGGGAGCCAGGGTCCCTGCCGCAGGGCCCGGGGATGGATGAGCGCAGCAACAGGGCAGAGGAGACAGCTTCCCAGCAGAGAACTTACCAACTGCCTGGATTTGATTTTGGAAGAAAAAAATCCACATTACAAGAAAAAGAACCATAGCGGCCTCTAGTGTCTAACACAGGTACCGCGGTCTTACATTTTTTTTTTTTTTCTTGCCTACTATTAAAATTTTTACATTTTCTCAGTAGTAACAGGCATACACAGAATATTAGCGGGAATACCTTAGGTAACAGGCAGAAAGACAAAATAGGCTTGGGGGTCCCTCAATAGAACCAAGTTCCCGAGGGCCCCCACTTACCTTTTCCTAGCCGCAGGACTCTGTTTGGTCCACAGAAGCCCAAACTTCACCTATCACGACAGGCATTGTAATTAAACCTTCAGGGACCGGGTTCCCAAGGATTCCACTCCCCTGGACCTGTATAGCACCCTGCACAGAAAACATCTTGGTCGTGGGTATGACCAGAGCTCTGGATCCCAGGGTCCAGCCCTCCTAAGAGAGGCATTACAGGCAAAACCTTGCTCTTCTCTTGCAAGGCCCGGGTACCGACCGTTTAGCTATGAAGCTTTTTTGGTCGGATCCGGAATAGCTTACTGAGGCCCAAAAGAACCTGTACGCAAGCTCAGTGAAAAACACATGTTACTTCTTGGCCAACACCTTAGACACTGGCAAAAAACTGAGGTGTTCCCGGATGGGAGGGGCTTATATAGGGGAGGGTACTTCCGGTTTTGGAAGTTGCCAGTGCCAGCACCTGAAGGTATCTATATAACCCACATAGTAATGACTATGCCGCTCTGTGTCCCGTGATGTACGAGAAAGAAAGTGGTTGTACAGAGTTTACAACCACTTTAAATGGCAGGCCCTACCCCGAAAACAAACCCTACTGTATTTTTTGTATAAGACCTTATTTTCAGGGAAACACGGTAAGTCTTGTCAGTGTAATGTTATGTGGATGTAGCAAATAGTGGCTGCAAAAATATTTAACATATTTATTATAATGCAGCCATTTTTCACACTATACACTAATGTGAGAAATAGGCATTAGGCAGAAAGACTGGAGTAGGTGTTTAAACAGCACATAAAGGTCAGGTAGAGTTGAGGTATGCAGGAAGACAAAGCTGAGAATCCAAGAGAATGTTTACGAGTAATGTTGTATACGAGCATTTTAAAAGACAAGCAACATTTTTTTTTTTTCAATTCTTGATATACGAGTGCTGTTTTGATATGCGAGCAGTAGTTTTACTGTAAAAACAAAAGAATTACACTCAAAATGTTAAGAAGTCTGGTGTTCATCCATGTAAAGCTGTTGTGTATATGTACAGTAAAGCCGCTGGTGTACAGTATACAGTACAGCGCTGTATGTGGGGCGATGGTGGCTCCCGGCACTTTCTGGAGACATTCGGAGACACTCCCAGCTGGGTGGGGCGGGCATAACGTGCGTTCAGAGCACCCGGACATGATGTCAACAGTTCCCGAGTGTCTCTAAGTTCTCCAGGAAGAGCTGGGAGCCACCATCGCCCCCGAACCTCTATTTTATTTTTCTATTGGATATGTTTTATAACAGCAAGTAGAAAACATTTTTTTTTCCAAATGCTCTGGGGTTTTTTCTGTTCATATAATAAAAAAAAAATCTAATGGTGTTTAACCACTTCACCCCCTGGAAGATTTGGCTGCTCAATGACCGGGCCATTTTTTGCGACACAGCACTGCGTCGCTTTAACTGTCAATTGCGCGGTCGTTCAACGCTGTACCCAAACAAAATTGACGTCCTTTTTTTCCCACAAATAGAGCTTTCTTTTGGTGGTATTTGAACACCTTTGCAGCTTTTATTTTTTGCGCTATAAACAAAAGAAGATCGACAATTTTGAAAAAAACACAATATCTTTTACTTTTTGCTATAATAAATATCCCAAATAAAAAAAAAAAAAACAAACAAATTTTTTCCTCAGTTTAGGCCTATATGTATTCTTCTACATATTTTTGGTAAAAAAATATCGCAATAAGCGTATATTGATTGGTTTGCGCAAAAGTTATAGCGTCTACAAAATAGGGGAGATATTTGTGGCATTTTTATTATTATTATTATTTTTTTTTACTAGTAATGGCGGTGATCTGTGATTTTTATTGGGACTGCAATATTGCAGCGGGCAAATCGGACACTTTTGACAGTTTTTTAGGACCATTGTCATTTATACAGCGATCAGTGCTATAAAAATGTAGTGATTACTGTATAAATTTCACTGGCAGTGAAGGGGTTAACACTAGGGGGCGATCAAGGGGTTAACTGTGTTCCCTAGGTGTGTTCTAACTGTAGGGGGGATGGGACTGACTAGGAGGAGAGAGATCGGTGTTCATACATTTTATGAACACATGATCTGTCTCCTCACCCCTGACAGAACCGGGATCTGTGTGTTTACACATACAGATCCCAGTTCTCCCTCTGTCACGAGAGATCGCGGGTGTCAAGCGGAATTCTGCACTTCTAGGTCTGGGGCACTGTCCATTCACAACCAATCAATATACGCTTTTGGGATTATTTTTACCAAAAATATGTAGCAGAATACATATTGTCCTAAATTGATGAGGAAATTAGATTTTTTACATTTTTTTATTGGATATGTTTTATAGCAGAAAGTAAAAAATATTGTTTCTTTTTCATAATTTTTCATATTTATTTCAAATAGAAAGCTCTATTTGTGGGAAAAAAAGGATATACATTTTATTTGGGTACAGCATCGTATGACCGCGCAACTCTTAGTTAGCCCTGGTTCACACTGGTGCGATTTACAAATCTCATGTTTTGAGTGCGATTTGGCACTCCAATTTCTTTCCCAGTCACTTCTGATTTTGTTCCGATTTCTTTTGTATTTGTTTGCGATTTCTGGAGCCTACTTGCGATTTGCAGATAGTATGATTTGTACTTATTCCGATGAAAAGCAAGCTGATTTGTGACTTAAGATAGCAGCGCTGGCTGTGAAAAAAAAAAAAAAACTTCTTGCTCCAAACTCCTCACTGTAACACCTTCTAGGAGAGGGGACAGGTCAGCTGTTTTCATACACATAGCAGCGCTGGCAGGGTTAAAAAAAAGTCCTGCTCCAAACTCCTCACGAAAACACCTGCTAGGGGAGGGGACAGATCAGCTGAAGCTGCAATGACATAAAAAAAAAAAGACTGCTCCAAATCGCACTGATATAAACAGTACTGCGATTTCAGGTCGATTTACATAGCACTCTATGGATGTTAAATCGACCTGAAATCGCAAAAAAGTAATACAAAAACCTTTTGGAAATCGCTAGTGTCTTGTGTCGCACCAATTAGCACATTTCCATTGAAATCCGTGGGGTGTGACTTCAGGTACGATTTTGAAATCGGATGTCGCACCTGAAATCGCACCAGTGTGAACCAGGGCTTAAAGTGACGCAGTGCCGTATCGCCAAAAATGGCCTGGTCATAAAAGGGGGTAAACCTTCCGGAGCTGAAGTGGTTAAATAACAAATATGTTGTTTAAACTTTTTTTTTTTTTTTTTTTTACATTTCTTTTGGTTGCTTTCTGGTTTCTGGCCTAGACCAAAATGATGTCATAAATCTCAGAACTCTTCCTGGGCATTTTTGTGTCCTTCATCTGAGATAAGCACATCCTCTTGCCTGCATGCCAGAGGTAAGGCCAGATGGATTCCAGGAAGTAAATGCTACATGAATCATCTGCCTTTACTTAAGATGGCTGCAGCTAAAAATGCTAAAGAGGTATTTTTCAAAATGATTTCGCAACAAAATAAAGCATGGAGACATGGATGGGTGAGTTTTCTTTGAATATTAAAAAAAAAAAAATTTTTAAATATTCATTAGTCATTAGGAGGGCATCAGTGACATGAGGCCCTGATCTGTTATTATTTTACAGGATTTATACACCATGCAGCCATAACATTATGACCACTGACAGATAAAGTAAATAACATTCATTATCTCATGACAATGGCACCTGAAAGTGGGTGGGATATATTAGGCAGCAAGTGAACATGTTTGCTCTGAAGTTGATGTGTTGAAAGCAGAAAAAATTAAAAAAAGGATTTGAGTGACTGACAAGAGCTAAATTGTAATGGCTGGATAACTGAGTCAGAGCCACTCCAAAATTGTAGCACTTGTGGGATGTTCCTGGTCTGCAGCGGTAAGGACCTACCAGAAGTGGTCCAAGGAAGGAAAACCAACAACAGGGTCATGGGCAGCCAAGGATCATTGATGCATGTGGGGGAGTGAAGGCTGGCCCGTGTACAAGGGAGGGACGAAAAGTTCTAGGCTCAATCGCTTTCCCAACATGTAACAGCTATTTTGTTACTGTAGATGTAAATAGTGATTATTTCATATAATAAGATGCCAATTTGGAGGATTTGAGCTCTATTTTCTCAACTGTTGGGGGTGAACTGAATGTACCATAACAGAGAAGAATAATAAAGCAAGAAGGGGGGATTGGGGAGATTGGGACTTTATATGAGGTCATGACTGGGTAACAGAGAAGAAGGGTGTGCGGTTTTTGCAGGACAA
The DNA here is from genome assembly GCA_029206835.1 of Rana muscosa. Taxonomy (NCBI): domain Eukaryota; kingdom Metazoa; phylum Chordata; class Amphibia; order Anura; family Ranidae; genus Rana; species Rana muscosa. Next base: position 440,092,169 of record CM055127.1, on the reverse strand, counting down.
TACACCCTCCTATAAGGCAGACAAGACACTTTTGAAGGATTTAGGTTTTTAGTGCATAGCCATAGATCATCCAACCTATTCATCAGATCTTGCTCCGTCCAACTATTACCTACAGTATTTCCTAACCTTAAAAAGACACTGAAAGGACAGACATTTGATGTATTCAGAGGTCATAGCAGCAACAGAGCAGTTTTTCGCAGAGCAGGCAAAATTATATTTTTGGAAGTGTTAAAGAAATTGGAGAGACATAAGAGATACTGTAGCTCCGATTGCTGAAAAGTTAATGTTTTTTCTAATAGAAAGGTGTCAAAACACACAGTGCATCACAGTTTGTTGCCTGTTGGGCTGTGTAGCTGCAGACTGGTTAGGGTGCCCATGCTGACCCGTTTCCACAGCCAAAAGAGCCTACAATGTGAGCATCAGAACTGGACCATGGAGCAATCGAAGAAGGTGACCTGGTCTGATGAATTACATTTCCTTTTACATAATGTGGATGGCCGGGTGTGTGTTCGTCGCTTACCTGGGAAAGAGATTACCCCAGGATGCAGTATGGGAAATAGGCAAGCTGGAGGGGGCAGTGTGATGCTTTGTCTAGTGAAGTCCATGCCCCCGATGGGTCAGGGCTGTTTTTATGGCAAAAGGGGACATGATCAATATTAGGTGGGTGGTCATAATGTTATGGTGGGTGGTCAAAATGTTATGGCTGAACAGTCTATTCCAGTTTGCACAGTGTTTTACAAAATTAAGGGAGACAGTAACACAATTCAATACAGGAGGGTTCAGAGGGTCCTACTTGTTAAAGCTTATATTCTAAACAAAGAAACAAGTGATACAAAAGGTAATGCTGAGAGCATAGGTGATAGCCAGATGGATTGGAGTAGGGAATTTTAGAGGATGGGGGGGGGGGGACACCATGGAGACATCATGGGAAGAGATGGCAAGGGGGTAAGAGAGCAGAAGACGTTGGGAGGTGAGAAGAGGATGGTTGTGTGGATGCCCACCTCAACACTAAAGCAGGCCATACACCATTAGATTATCTGCAGATTTTCTATGGTTAGATGGAAAAAGTGCAACAGATTTCTCCATGTATATTAACTGTGTGGATGGGGGAATCTCCCACTTTTTCCATCTAACCATAGAAAATCTGCAGATAATCTAATGGTGTGTGGCCAGCTTAAGAGCCAATGTGGAACAAGACATTGTACATCAGTATTTAGGATTTAAAGTGATATGAATGAGCATATACAGATACAGACACCACATCCCAATTTGAAATTGAAAAAGAAAGGGAGGGACAGGAGGTCACATGCCTCGGGATTTTAACGGTGTCAGAGATATATATGGCGACCAAATACTGATCAACACAAAAATATAGAAAATTGGAAAATACATTTATTACAAAAATAGTAAAAACATGAGACAATACATATCCAACAGATTTGATTGTTTCTAGGAGAGTACATATATAAAACCGTTTATTCTCGACATGTTTCGCTCCCAAAAGAGCTTCTTCAGGAGATGAATTTACACTGTTTTAATGTACTAGAAGTAACAAAAAAGAAGAATATGAACGCTCATGTGAATGCATTAAAAGAAAAACACATTTAAATATATACATATTTTATAGGCATCCATTCAGGGATTTGAATGCGAACATATAAACAAATTCCAAAAGTCAGTCAATTAGGGCATACTAGGCATAGTTGCATATCACTGCATTTTATAGAAATTAATAGTGTTATCAAAATCTTACCAGTCATCGATATTAAGAATACTTGTCAATCTGATTAATTAAAAACACATAGAGGTGCCAAGAAATTCTCCAACCAAGAGATGAGGATCTCATACAATCCTGCAGATGGGAAAGAAAAAGCAGGAGACGGGTGTCTTCACTGAAAAAAGACACCCCAGGAAGATTATAAGTAGATCATAATGAAATGAATAGAATGATAATAGACAAATCAAAGGAACTGTCCCTTTAAATGTGGTTTAGGTAGAATCAATAACATAGGGTATTGTATGCACCAGTAATCCAAATTGTACAGCGGTCATAACAAAAAACCTGAGGATATCAGCTCAGGGGGAATGGCAGAAGATAGCGGCTAGCATAGGCCATTTTAAATCCCATCCCAGACGCAGCGACGTCTGACGTCATCGCCATGCGGCGGACGCATTTGAAGAGGGAGGCACAGAGTTCTGGCGCCGACGTCAGCGCAGAAATGACAAAAGGCCGGACTTGCAGACAGCGAAGCTGCAGCGGCCATAATGACCGCTGACCATTATGGCCGCTGCAGCTTCGCTGTCTGCAAGTCCGGCCTTTTGTCATTTCCACGCTGACGTCGGCGCCAGAACTCTGTGCCTCCCTCTTTCAATGCGTCCGCCACGTGGCGATGACGTCAGACGTCGCCGCGTCAGGGTTGGGATTTAAAACGGCCTATGCTATTCCCCCTGAGATGGGGACAGAGATTACATCTCCGCTCACACTCAGAATCCCTCTCTCCAGGTATGCCTACATTATTTCCTTTAACTTCCAATCTGGACTTGCATTTTTTTTTTTTTAATGCTGCATGGATCTCCATCTATAACTTGTATCTGGTTTATCCATATCATTACAGGGTTCTTCCCCCTTACTTGTGGGTTAGCCCTGGTTCCCCCCTGATATCCTCTGTTTTTTTTTGTTATGACCGCTGTACGGACTGGGTCTGCAATTTGGATTACTGGTGCATACAATGCCCTATGTTATTGATTCTACCTAAACCACATTTAAAAGTACAGTTCCTTTGATTTGTCTATTATCATTCTATTAATTTCATTATGATCTACTTATAATCTTCCTGGGGTGTCTTTTTTTAGTGAAGACACCCGTCTCCTGCTTTTTCTTTCCCATCTGCAGGATAGTATGAGATCCTCCTCTCTTGGGGGGTTGGAGAATTTCTTGGCACCTCTATGTGTTTTTAATTAACCACTTGCCGACCACCTCCTGTACATTTACGTCGGCATAATGGCACGGACAGGCACATCAACGTACCTGTACGTCCCCTTTAAGTGCCTGTCCGTGTGGTAGCGCGCGCCGCCACCGGCACACTCGTGACCCTGCCGCAATCTTCCTCGTGAGTCGGACTGCGGGTCCCGCGGACTCGATCGCCACGGGGATCCCCGCGATCGTTTTACGGAGGTATAGAGCGGGGAGATGCTTGCGTAAACAAGCATCTCCCCGCTCTGACTAGTGACAATGACACTGATCTCGGCTCCGGGTAATCGGAGCGGAGATCGGTGTCATTTGACACAGAGCCCATCCCCACTAGAGTAAGAAACACTATGCAGGGAACACTTAACCCCTACAGCACCACCTAGTGGTTAACCCCTTCACTGCCAGTGTCATTTTCACAGTAATCAGTGCATTTTTATAGCACTGATCACTGTATAAATGACAATGGTCCCAAAAATGTGTCAAAAGTGTCCGATGTGTCCGCCATAATGTCGCAGTCATGAAAAAAATCACTGATCGCAGCCATTACTAGTAAAAAAAAAAAAAATGCCATAAAACTATCCTTTTGCGCAAACCAATCAATAAACGCTGATTGCGATTTTTTTTACCAGAAATATGTAGAAGAATACGTATCGGCCTAAACTGAGGAAAAAAATAAGTATTTTTTTATATATTTTTGGGGGAAATTTATAATAGCAAAAAGTAAAAAATATTGCATTTTTTTCCAAATTGTCGCTCTATTTTTGTTTATAGCGCAAAAGAAAGCTCTATTTATGAAAAAAAAGGACGTAAATTTTGTGTTAGCGACGCAGTGCCGAATCGCAAAAAGTGGCCTGGTCTTTAACCAGCCAAAATGGTCCAGGGCTGAAGTGGTTAATCAGATTGACAAGTATTCTTAATATCGATGACTGGTAAGATTTTGATCACACTATTCATTTCTATAAAATGCAGTGATATGCAACTATGCCTAGTATGCCCTTATTGACTGACTTTTGGATTTTGTTTATATGTTGTTCGCATTCAAATCCCTGTATGGATGCCCATAAAATATGTATATATTTAAATGTGTTTTTCTTTTAATGCATTCACATGAGCGTTCATATTCTTCTTTTTTGTTACTTCTAGTAAATTAAAACGGTGTAAATTCATCTCCTGAAGAAGCTCTTTTGGGAGCGAAACATGTCAAGAAAAAACGTTTTTATATATGTACTCTCCTAGAAACAATCAAATCTGTTGGATATGTATTGTCTCATGTTTTTACTATTTTTGTAATAATTTTTTTTTCCAATTTTCTAGATTTTTGTGTTGATCAGTGCCATATATATCTCTGACACCGTTAAAATTCTGAGGCATGTGACCTCCTGTCAGTATTTAGGAGAAGGTCAGCTGCAAGGAGCCTACAGGCAATGCCGGTGCCTAGTCTTTAGTCCTCTTCCTACCCGTTTGGGGCATGGCTTCTACCATTTAGGTTCTCTTCGAAAAAACAAGAATTAGCTTATGTGAAAACAAAGGCACAAATTACTACCAAGAAGTCCATATAGGTGAATAGGCACAAAAAATACAACTAGACATGATTGTGCTAATTCCACATTCCATTAATTGTTTTTAGTGTTAGTTTGTTTATTTCTAACACCTTGTTTCATAGAAAGAACATTTTTAATGGATCATGGTCACTGCTACATCCAATCTGTGATCCATTTTTGTAGGGAAAGACTAGCATAGGAAAGAGTGGAAAGATACTGATGTCATTGTCAAATAAGACAAACCACATTAAAGGCTCCACTCTGGCTCTGGTTTGTGTTACGGCAAATTAGAAGGGAGAGACTCAGTTCTAATGGCACATTGTTTTAAAACCCTGCTGTTTCATTCCAGAACCCGAAAAACAAAAACCTGGATGAAAAATGCGCTTGTAGATCACTTAGCTGTTGACAGAACAGTACTATTCAGATCTTTCCATTGTAGCAATGATATCATTGGCATTTGCACGATGTGAAACAGCATATTTTATTTCAGGTAAAGGGTTGTTACATAATGCAAGCAGAATCTTCTTACACTTGCAAAAAACAATTATCCCATCTGAAAGAGGGATTCTTAGGTTTTGTTGTTTATTTGAGCATATAAAAAACAGTAAAGTCATATACAATTTATTTTACAGTCTCTTGCTGGGGGGAAGATTTCAGTTTTGTATAAATCATCTTTATTATATTCTGGGCCAAAAAAAATTTAAAAATTTAAAAAGTGGAATACAATAAATTATGACATTTTTATATTTAGCCAGAAAGAGTTTTAGGCTTACTAAATACGTTTTATGTTTTATCAACCTCATTTGCTGTAAAAATCCCGCAGTTTACGGTCTTCAATAACGCAAGCTGGAGTGTATTACACACAAAAGGAAATTTATCAGCGTGGTTCTTCCCTTATCGACTGTCTGAGGCTTCAATCAGACAAACCATGCCTCAAAGCCGTCAGCTTCAGGAATGTTGTCACTGAATAAATATTTATTAGCAAAACAATTATTGTAAACTTACAGTAAGGGCTCTTTCACACGGAGGTCCGTTCAGGTCTGCCTGTCAGTTTTTTAGGCGGACCTGAAACGGATCCTCCATGTACCCCTATGGAGGCATGGATGTCAGCGGAGACATGTCCGCTGACATCCGACCCGCTCCGCCAAAGTGTGACGGAGGAAAACCCTATTTTTCCTTCCGTCGGCGGAGCGGATCGGATGACAACGGACTCTACGGTCCGTCGTCATCCGATTCCCCATAGGGGAGAGCGGCGCTCTGACAGGGCGGTCCCTGCACAGTGTGCGGGGACCGCCCAGTCATCCGTCGGCTCAGCGGGGATCAACGGAGCGATCCCCGCTGAGCAAGCGGAGCTTCACGGGGCGGATCTGCATGGATCCGCCCCGTGTGAAAGGGGCCTAAGTCAGATATCAATTAAATTGTTGATGCATTTATCCTCCTTAACACATATTGTTTTGCTTATTTGCACTCCCATAATTGCTGTCCCTGACCCTTTCTGTCCCTCAGATCTTTAGGGTTGCATGTTGTAAATATTAATAATGATGATGACTAATAATTTAATGTAATGTATTAGTCTTGCAGAGTGTGCAGACAGGGGAAGTATGCAAACTCCTCCAACCCAAATGAATGTCCAGGCAGCAACTTTGATTCTTTCCAGGGAGTAGTGTTTATTGGATCCAAAAATACAAAGTCCAACAGAGTACTGATCAGGAGCTATCAGAGTCCCATTTAAAGTACTCAGTCCTTTTTCTGTCATATCCTAACAAACATTTAGACACTCCACCCATCCAGCACATATTGCAGATTTATAGTAGGCCCCTATGTGGCTTCCATGCATGCAATAATGTAAATTATATTCCAGATTATTCTTTCCAAAAATACTTTCCTATCAATAAAAAAAACATTCCCTGATATACAGCTTCTTTCCCCATCTTCTAAGATGTAAAGTCAACTGACTGGTTGATCAAACTTTTGATCTTAACATGAAAAGACCTTACCTGCAGTTACTGAAAATAACATTTAGGGCCAGTTCACACCAGACGCAGTTCCGTACAGTTTTGTGCGCATTTTTTCTGCACTAAAAATGCATGGACAGTGTTTTCCATGTATTCCAATTGCTCTTGTTGGCTCTAGTTCATACCATGCAGTCAGTTTCCGGTGCAGAAACTGTCCGGAAACTGACTGCATGGTGTGAACTAGAGCCAACTAGAGCCATTGGAATACATGGAAAACACTGTGCATGCATTCTGTGCAGAAAAAAAGGCACATGGAACTGAACGGAACTGCGTCTGGTGTGAACTGGCCCTTAAGGCCAGCTGTAGTGTTTACAACCCTTCTTTCCTAGGTTAGTAAACAATTGCTTTTTTGACTAATCAACATTATTCTTGTGAAGCCTCGTACACACGACTGGTTTTCTCAGCAAGTAAACAGTTGGGAGAGATTTTTACCAAAAAAAACGTTCGTGTGTATGGTTTCTCGTCGGGAAAACTGCCGGGAATCTCGACGAGAAAAATAGAGAACCTACTCTCTATTTTTCTCGTCGGGATTCTTGGCAGAGTTTTTTTGCCAAGAATACTGGTCCTCTGTATGCTTACCTGAGGTAAACCCGCGCATGCTCGAAAAGACTTTGACCCATGCGCAGTAGCATACAAGGTTAGTGTGGGGTGTAGCAAGATGGCGGCGACGGCATCGAATGTGACGAGCGCCGGCTCGTCATAGTCGATGACGTCACCGAGTTCTTGCCATTCAAAAGAACGGTAGTTCTTTTGAATGGTTGTGTGTGTACACTCGCCAGGCAAGGCAAGCTTGACAGGAATCCCGTCGAAAAAAAAATTTTTTTCCGACGGGATTCCCACCCGTGTGTACAGTGCTTTACAGTTTGTATTTGCCTTTTAAATAGAATTAGCATAGTAAAGCGTCTACCAATTCTATCAGACACCTACAAAATACCGTATATACTCGAGTATAAGCCGACCCTAATATAAGCCGAGGCACCTAATTTTACCACAAAAAATGGGAAAACGTATTGACTTGAATATTAGCCTACGGTGTCCATCTGAGTGCCTCACTGTGTCCATGTGCATGCCTCACTGTGTCCATGACTAGACTGACGTTTAACATGGGAGTCTATGGACTCGGTTTCGGGTCCAGGGGACCTACGACTGTCCGGTACTGGGTCCCCAAATTCACCAGAGAAATTACCGTTTAACATGGGAGTTTATGGAAGGGGTGTGCGGCTTTGAAAAATCGTTGCTCCCCGGCCGTAGGTCCCATGGACACCAAACTTTGCACACTTGTAGAAGAAGAGTGGGGCTATATGTGTGCCAAGTTTGCTTCCGGGTCCCCAAAGTCCGGAAGATCAGGTGCAAAAAGGTGACTCGAGTATAAGCCGAGGGGGGCATTTTCAGCACACAAAAATGTGCTGAAAAACTCGGCTTATACTCGAGTATATACGGTACATATCCTACATATCCCCCACTTGGATTGGTTCTAACCAGAGGTGATCCACAAAACATAAACAGATTTTATATTATTAATTAGAAAAGTTACATTATGGTTCATAAGTAAGGATGAGCTTTATGTTCGGGTCGAACATGAGTTCCACTCGAACATTGGCTGTTTGCCCGTTCGCCGAAAAGCAAACAATTTGGGGTGTTCACGGCAAATTTGAAAGCCGCAGAACACCCTTTAAAAGTCTATGGGAGAAATCAAATATGCTAATTTTAAAGGTTATTATGCAAGTTATGTCATAAAAAGTTTGGGGACCTGGGTCCTGCCCCAGGGGACATGTATCAATTCAAAAAAAGTTTTAAAATACTTCAGTTTTTTCGGGAGTAGTGACTTTAATATAAGTGAAACAATAAAAGTGAAATATTCCTTTAAATTTCATTCCTTGGGGGTGTTTCCATAGTATGCCTGTAAAGTAGCGCATGTTTCCCATGTTTATTACAGTCCCTGTACAAAATGACATTTCTAAAGAAAAAAAAGTAATTTAAAACTACTAACGGCTATAATGAATTGTCGGGTCCCGGCAATACAGATAAAAGTAATTGAAAAAAAAAAATGGCATGGGTTCCCCCCCCAGTCCATTACCAGGCCCTTTGGGTCTGGTATGAATATTAAGGGGAACCACGAACCAAACGTAAAAAAAAAAAATGCGTGGAGGTCCCCCCAAATTCCATATCAGGCCCTTCAGGTCTGGTATGGATATTAAGGGAAACCCTGCACCAATTTTTGTTTTTTAAAATGGCGTAGGGGTTCCCCCCCAGTCCATTACCAGGCCCTTTGGGTCTGGTATGAATATTAATGGGAACCCCGAATCAAACTTTAAAAAAAAAAATGCGTGGGGGTCCCCCCAAAATCCATATCAGACCCTTCAGGTCTGGTATGTATTTTAAGGGGAACCCCGCGCCAAAATTAAAAAAAAAAAGTGGCGTGGGGTTCCCCCCAAAAATCCATACCAGACCCTTATCCGAGCACGCAACCTGGCAGGCCACAGGAAAAGAGGGGGGGACGAGAGCGGCTTATCGGAATCTGGAAGCCCCCTTTAACAAAGGTGACCCCCCAGATCCCGGTCCCCCCTATGTGAATTGGTAAGGGGTACATTGTACCCCTACCATTTCACAAAAAAAGTGTCAAAAATGTTAAAAACCACAGTACACAGTTAGGACAAGTCCTTTATTAAAAAAAATTCCAGCGATGTAATCCAGTCTCGATCTCCAGCGATATTAGTCCATTCTCGATCTCCAGCAAGGATACAACGCAGACAGGATCCTGCCTCTACGGGAGGCACCCGACTAATGACGCGCTCCAGCCTAACAGCTCTTATATAGCTGAGGGCAGGGCCACCCGTTAGTGCGCGGGTGACCCGCCCCCCTCTGACACAACGGGGAAAGGCCAGGGTTACCCAGTGACATGTACGGGTGACCCCGCCCCCTCTGACGCAACGCGAGTTTCCTGTTGCGTCAGAGGGGGCGGGGGCACTCGCCCTCAGCTATATAAGAGCTGTCAGGCTGGAGCGCGTCATTCGTCGGGTGCCTCCCGTGGAGGCAGGATCGTGTCGGCGTTGTATCCTCGCTGGAGATCGAGAATGGATTTACATCGCCGGAGATCGAGACTGGATTACATCGCTGCAATAATTTTTTCTGTTTAATAAAGGACTTGTCCCAAGCTGTGTACTGTGGTTTTTAACATTTTTGACACTTTTTTTCGTGAAATGGTAGGGGTACAATGTACCCCTTATCAATTCACATAGGGGGGAGCGGGATCTGGGGGTCCTCTTTGTTAAGGGGGCTTCCAGATTCCGATAAGCCCCCCGCCCTCAGGCCCCCACAACCACCGGGCAAGGGTTGTGGGGATGAGGCCCTTGTCCCCATCAACATGGGGACATCATCCCCATGTTGAGGGCATGTGGCCTGGTACGGTACAGAAGGGGGGCGCTCTCTAATCCCCCCCTCTTTTCCTGCGGCCTGCCAGGTTGCGTGCTCAGATAAGAGCCTGGTATGGATTTTTGGGGGAACCCCACGCCATTTTTTTTTATTTGGTGTGGGGTCCCCCTTAAAATCCATACCAGACCTGAAAGGTCTGGTATGGATTTTGAGGGGAACCCCTATGCCATTTTTTTTTTTTATTTGGTGCAGGATTTCCCTTAATATCCATACCAGACCTGAAGGGCCTGATATAGAATTTGGGGGGGGCCCCAAACATTTTTTTTTAAATTTTGGTTTGAGGTTCCCCTTAATATTCATACCAGACCCAAAGGGCCTGGTAATGGACTGGGGGGGAAACCCATGCCGTTTTTTTCAATGACTTGTATCTGTATTGCCGGTACCCGACAATTCATTATAGCCGCTAGTGCTTTTAAATTACTTTTTTTCCTTTAGAAATGTCATTTTGTGCAGGGACTGTTATAAACACGGGAAACGTGCTACTTTACAGGCATACTATAGACACCCCCCAGGTACGAAATTTAAAGGAATATTTTACTTTTATTGTTTCACTTTAAGCATTATTAAAATCACTGCTCCCGAAAAAACTGCAGTTTTTAAAACTTTTTTTTGCATTGATACATGTCCCCTGGAGCAGGACCCAGGTCCCCAAACACTTTTTATGGCAATAACTTGCATATTAACCTTTAAAATTAGCACTTTTGATTTTTTATGTTTGTGTCCCATAGACTTTAACGGTGTTTGCGCGTTCAAACTAATTTTTTGCCTGTTCGCATGTTCTGCTGCGAACCAAACCGGGGGGTGTTCGGCTCATCCCTATTCATAAGGTGATGGATAAGGATGGGTACCAATATGGTGACATGGACTTATTTATTAAAGGGGCAGGGACAAGAGGGCCATGCCCTTGTCAAGCTTTTTCACTTGTGTCATATACAGATTACACAGGCTGACACAGCAGCTTCATGATATCAGAGTGACCTGCTTGTGCAGCAAACTCAATCCCCAGAGCATCCAGGGAAATATGAAGACCCATTTTATGTTAAGACCTAGGATAGCAAAATGAAAGAAACATGTATGAACACCCTCACCTGAATTTACACTGAAAGAGATAACAATAGGCATAGCAACATTGCCCCATTTATATTGTCTGTAGTGCATGGTCCATCCCAGTAGACACCAACTTCCGGAGTTGAAGTGAAAGGCAGATGCTCACTTTTGGCCAATTATGCTATCACACCAGCTTACTGCAGGAGCATGAGGGTTGTAGCTGGACATCCATCAGTCCCTAGGGTTTTTGTCCAGTTTGCCTTGTGGATGATCTGGATCTGGCTGCAGTAAAATACATTGGGTTCAATGGAAAATACACTATGTGACCAAATGTTTGTGAACATCTGAGTATCACACATATATGAACCTGTTTGGACATCCTATTCTAAAACCATGAACATTAATATGTGGAAATCCCCCACCACCTTTATGGCTATAACAGTCTCCACTCCTTTTGGAAGGCTGTCTACAAGATTTTGCAGTGTATTTGTAGAGTATATGTGAGGTCAGGTGTTGTTGCTGGACAAGAAAATCTGGCTCACCTGGTCTGGTGTTCATTAGGTTTGAGTTCAGGACACTGTGCAGGTCATTTAAGTTCCTCTACACCAAACTCATCAACCTGTGTCTTTATGTTTATGATTTTGTTCATAGGGGCACAGTCATGTTAGAACAGAAAAGGGCTCTCTCTGAACTGTTACTTCAAGGTTGGATGTGCACAATAATCTAAAACAGGGTTTCTCAACCAGGGTTCCATGGTTGAGTTCAAAGGTTGCTAGGGGTTCCTTGAGCAGTGAGCAACTTCTGCCTCTAAAACACACGACCGGTTTTCTCTGCAAAAAAACTGCTGGGAGAGCTTTTTGCAGAGAAAACCGTTCATGTGTATGGTTTCTTGTCGGGAAAACTGCCTGGAATCTCGACGAGAACCTGCTCTCTATTTTTCTCGTCGGGATTCTCGGCAGGAAAACCTGCCGAGAAAACCGGTCATCTGTATGCTTACCTGTCCAAGGTAAACCCGCGCATGCTCGAAAAGACTTTGACGCATGCGCGGTAGCATACAAGGTTAGTGTTGAGTGTAGCAAGATGGCGGCGACGGCATTGAATGTGACGAGCACCGGCTCGTCATAGTAGATGACGTCACCACGTTCTTGCCATTCAAAAGAATAGCGGTTCTTTTGAATGGCCGTCAGTACACAGGGCTTAGCAAGACAAGCTTGCCAGGAATCCCGTTGAGAAAACCAACGTTTTTTTTTCCGACGGGATTCCCGCCCGTGTGTACAGGGCTTAAGATAAGTTCCTATGGACACCATTGATCTTTTTAGCTATCTGACGTCACCACGTTCTTGCCATTCAAAAGAACAGCGGTTCTTTTGAATGGCCGTCAGTACACAGGGCTTGGCAAGACAAGCTTGCCAGGAATCCCGTCGAGAAAACAATTATTATTTTTTCCGACGGGATTCCGTGTGTACAGGGCTTAAGATAAGTTCCTATGGACACCATTGATCTTTTTAGCTATCTATAAGGGGGGAATTCGTCCCACTGACCACAAGTGTAAGCAAGATTCTTCCCACTGACCATCACTCTAGTGTATCATGAGTTGTAGATGTAGTAATTTTTACCAGGGGTTCCCTGAGACCGGAAAGTTATTTCAAGGGTTCCTCTGTGTTAAAAAGGTTGAGAAAGGCTGCTTTAAAATGTCCTTGTAAGCCATAGCATTAACTCTTAACTGAAAACATGTAAACTCAACTTGGACGACATCTACATTCTCTTGGCCATATAGTGTAGGTGTGATGATCAGGTGTCTGCACATAAATATATGGTAGTAAGAAAGTGATTTAACACACAACTGCCCCACCAATACAGGGGTTGAATTTTCTGTAGTAAAACAAAGGCTATTTCATTTTACACCTTTTGCTGTTTCATTCCCAGCCAAATCTAATGCCGACTGATCCGCAAAAGGTGAGGCTGAATCAAATAAAAATAAAAAATCTTCAAGCAATTCTAATCACTATCAGCCCAGGCATCAAAAAAGTTCTGCTTTAAAGTCTTCAGTGTTTTAGGCAATGACGATCCTTCTCATTAAAATATAGGAAAGCAGTCGGTTCATGGCAAAAAATAAATAAATGAATAGGCAGCCGCCATCTGCGAGCAGTTACTTGATAAACGAGAAGTTCATTTAGCCCGAGTGATTGGGCTTGCGATGGTGCTAAAGGCTGTTAATCATTTGTAAAAACCGTCCAGAACGAGTGACTCGTATTACCTTCCACGCAGCGACGTGTACATTAGTAATGACAGATTTCCATTAAAATAGTGATATTACCAAGTTTCCTCTGCAGCAAGAGCACCGTGAAATATGAAAAAAAAAGGGAAAAAAAAACGTTCAAAGCGGCTAAGAGCACTGATAGCTGCGCAGAGCTAGATAATGGCAAACATTAACTGAAAAACGATACTGTACCCTTAATTCACCTCCTCATTATTTGGTTGCATCTTTATTTTATTAAATTAATGCAAGGATACTAAAAGAATGCAATTTCCTGTTTTTATGGAAATCCTTCTAATCAGGCTTCCCGCTTCCCCCCACTGTCTCTCTCAGCATTTAACAAAAGTGCTTTGCAAGATGCAGGAGGCTAGGCCATGATAACACTTTAATAGTTAAGTGACTTTATGAGAAAAATGCTTCCAAATGTTTTCTAAACCTTCCAAACCGCACCAAAGAACATTATCGTAATATTATATTTCCCCCTCAACGCCATTATTTAAGCTTGCTATACTTAAAGCGATACTTGGACGCGGGTGGAACTTATAAATTCTTTAAAACGAAAACTAGAAAGTTTGGAAAAGTAACGTGTCCCAAATGGGTGATTGCGAATATTTATCTAAAGCTTCTTCACAGCTGGACCGTCAGTTATCACAGTGATGGTGCTTTGTGGGAGATTTGGCCAGATGACAGTTCCTACCAGACATGCTTGGAGGCAGGTGCATTGTGGGAAGTGGGGGTCAGGTGATGCTGACTGGGGTTCCTTCAGAGGTTTTTGATTAAAGGAAACCTCTCCTTAGAAAAAGAATGTGAAAATGTTTGTTGCCTGGCCCTCAGACTGACCCACCTGCTGCTAAACTTTAAGCAACTAATCAAGAACAAGTGTATTCATATAGTCTTCTCACTTTACTTTGTTTTTTCTGATTTTCATAATGTTTTAGGTTCAATGTCTGTATCAAAATAATGAAGCTCGAGGGTCAGCAATAGGCATCTTCAGATGGTCTACAGTGGCAGCCTCAATGTTAAGAAAGACCTACCGGTACTTTAAAATGGACCTAAACTAAGAAAGCGAAGATTTCTATGTTTTAGGGAACATCTAGGAATGCTAATTGTGCGAAAATTACCATTTGTCTTGTGTTCCTCCTGAAAAATAGCAAAGCAATTCCTGATACACTACATTACCAAGAATATTGGGACACCTGCCTTTACACGCACACTATAATGGCATCCCAGTCTAAAGCCTCGTACACACGACCGGTTTTCTCATCAAGAAACGACAAGAAAACTGTTGGGAGAGCTTTCTTGCCGAGAAAACCGTTCGTGTGTATGGTTTCTCTTCGAGAAAACTGCCGGGAATCTCGACGAGAAAAATAGAGAACCCGCTCTCTATTTTCTCGTCAGGATTCTCGTTTTTCTTGTCTGGATTCTCGTCGGCCTGTTTCCCGATGAGAAAACTGGTCATGTGTATGCTTTTCCGAGTATTAAATAATAATGCTCAGAATCAAGTATAAGACGGGAGCGCTCCTTCTGGTAAACTAGCGTTTGTAATGGAGATAGCACATTTGTCACGCTAAAACAAACTGAAAGCACGAAGACTGAAAAGCGCGAATCGTCTTTCCCCAAACTTTTACTAACACGTGGTAACACGAGATCCAGAAAAGCAGCCCAAGGGGTGGCGCAATTGGAATCGAACTTCCCCTTTATACTGTCGTCGTACGGGTTGTACGTGACCGCGCTTTACAACGACAAGATTTGGAATTGACAGTGTGTATGCAAGAAAAGCTTGACAAGAATCTTGTCAAGCTTGACAAGAATCTCGTCGAGAAAAACGACTGGGTTTTTTACAATGAGATTATCGGCCGTGTGTATGAGGCTTTAGTCTGTAGGGTTCAATATTGAGTTGATCCACCCTTTGCAGCTATTACATCTTCAACTCTTCAGGGAAGGCTGTACACAAGGTTTAGGAGTGTGTCTATGGGAGTGTTTGATAATTTTTCCAGAAGTGCATTTGTGAGGTCAGGCACTGATGTTGGAGAGGCGGGCTGGCTCACAGTCTCTGCTCTATAATTCATCCCAAAGGTGTTCTATCAGGTTGAGGTCAGGACTCTGCAGGCCAATCAAGTTCCTCCACCCAAAACTCGCTTATCCATGTCTTTATGGACCTTGCTTTGTGCACTGGTCCAAATCATTTGGTGGGGGAATATGATGTGGGGTTGTTTTTCAGGGGTTGGGCTTGGCCCCTTAGTTCAAGTGAAGGGAACACTTAAAGCGTCAGCATTCTAAGACATTTTGGACAATTTCATGCTCCCAACTTTGTGGCAACAGTTTGGGGATGGCCCTTCCTGTTCCAACATGATTGTGCACCAGTGCAAAAAGCAAGGTCCATAAAGACATGGATGAGCGATTTTGGGGTGGAGGAACTTGACTGGCCTGTAAACCAGGCCTTCTCGTCCAACATTAGTGCCTGACCTCACAAATGCGCTTCTGGAAGAATGGTCAAACATTCCCATAGACACACTCCTAAACCTTGTGGACAGCCTTCCCCAGAAGAGTTGAAGCTGTTATAGCTGCAAAGGGTGGGCCCACTCAATTTTGAACCCTACAGACTAAGACTGGGATGTCATTAAAGTTTATGTGTGTGTAAAGGCAGGTGTCCCAATACTTTGGGTAATATAGTGTATGTAAGAATGCCAGGGCACTCCTTTTCTTACATTTTTGCATATTTATCTGCAGGGTGAGATCATCTAAGGCACTGCTGCCTCTGACTTTTCTCTGGAGATCTGGAGTGAGAATTAGCGATGTCACTACTGTGCTGCCCACCATTCTCTTTGATGAAAAAACAAGATGCAGTGGTTCGGTCTCCTGCTGCTTCTTGATTATCACAACCTCTTTGCTGCTCCTGGTCCCTCCCTCCTTTGAGTGCCCCTCAGCCAGCAGCTTGCTACGGGGGGCACCCAAGCCAAGTCAGAGCTCCGTGTACCCATTCAGACATGGAGCCCCAACATGGCCCCGCTCCCTCTCTCCCCTGATTGGCTAACTGACTTGACTGACAGCCGTGGGAGCCCATAGCGCTGCTGCTCTGTCTCAGCCAGTCAGGAGGAGTAGGTAATTGGGAGGTGCTGGGGGGGGGGGGGGGCTGCTACACACAGAAGGATTTTTTATCTTAATGCATAGAATGCATTAAAATAAAAAAAACCTTCTGCCTTTACAACCCCTTAATGAAAATTTCTTGTGAATGTCTGTTTTTTTTTTGAAGAAAACTGTCAAGTGCTCTTTGACATGATAAAAAAACATAACCAAAATCTTCTAGCACTTGGCAGAATAAGTTAGAGGCGGTGGAAGGGAAAATAGTTTTACCTGGAGTTTGACTTTAAAGTGATACTAAAGGATTACAAAAAAAATAACAAACATGTTATACTTACCTGCTTTGTGCAATGGTTTCGTACAGAGAAGACCCAAACTTCCTCCTCTCGGGTCCCCCACCAGCCCTCTGGGTTCCTCCCCTCTGCTGAGCACCCCCTATAGCAAGCCACTTGCTATGGGGGCACTTGTACATGCTTTGTGTCCATTGAGGCTGGGTTCACACCTATGCAAATTGGATGCGGCTTTCCCCACATCCAATTCACATGACAGGAGATTGTGACTGGCTCTCTAGTTCACATATGTCCGTTGTGGCTGTGAAGCGGCTTGCACAGGAACGCTGTACGTCTTTAGCCCTGAACACAGAATCGGATTTCCTATGGATTCTAATCCGATGGATTTTTACATTGGAAATCCGATGAAGCTGACTTCCATCAGTCTTGCCTACACACCATCAGTAACAAATCTGACCGTCCCAAACGGTGACATAAAACACTCCGACAAGCCGATAAAAATTAGATTCAATGCTTCTGAGCATGCATCGACTTGATTCTGAGCATGCATGGGTTTTTTGTCCGATGGAGTTCCACACAGACGATCGGAATTTGCTATGTTTTTTTTCCCCCCATCGGATAAATTTAAAACAGGTTTTATTTTTTCTCACGGATGGAAAAAAGACCGATGGGGCACATACATGATCGGTTTGTCCGATGAGAAAAGTCCATCGAACTGTTTTCATCTGTAAAACCGATCGTGTGTACACAGCATTTGGCTCAGTTTCAGGGCCAAATTCAGGTGAAAATTTGGCCCTGATTCGTCCCTGAAACAGAAAACAGGGATGCACCGGACCCCTGCTGCGAGCCGCATCTGTTGGAGGTGTGAACCCAGCCTTACACAAAGAACATGGCACAATCCCCCCCCCTCCCTGCTCCCTTTTCACAGCGCTGCTGTGTCTGAGCCAATAAGGAGGGAGAGAGATGGAAAAATCAGCTGCTCTTGTGCAAATCGCTGGATCAGGATCAAGCTTGGGTAGGGTTGTGTCAGCAAGCATGCATGAGTGCCCTCTTAGCACGCGACAGTGAGGGAAGAGGAGGCTCAAGGCTGCTCTGTGCAAAACCATTACACAGAGCAGGTAAGTATAACATGTTTGTTATTTTTTTTAAATTGCCTTTAGAATCACTTTTATTTTCTGACTAAAGTTCCACTTCTTGCTTGTTCCCTCTTCACTGCAGAGAGGAATCGAGTGTGTGCGGGGATATCATAATGCCATTCCTCCCTTTTCACCACCCACATGAAGGCCCAGTAACCCTAGGACCAACCCACATCAACTGCCACAGCTGCTACAAGTGACTCCCATAGCCTGTGTTTCGTCAGATATGGTGACCCATCAGAATGTGTAACAGAAGTGACATTCCGTCGCCGCCATCTTGCTACACCCCATACTCCTCCATAATAAGGATACGCTGAGAAGGGGAAGTGGACATCTTGTTACACCCACTGTCATGCCTTCAGCAAAGTGTTCCTTATTTGCCTTTTGTTTAACTGTTGAATATGCTAATGGTTTGTAAATACATTGTAATATCACCATCTAGTGGCTCTTTTGCATATTTAGTATCTGTTAATATTTCACCAGAAGGTAGATAGAGATTGTTGCTTATAAGCCACCATAGCTTCCCATAATTCCACAGGACTATACCATGAGGCTTGAGATACACTCCCACAGTATCCATCTTCCCTTCTATATACATGCATCTGCTCCAGAGCAATCCACACCTGTTCAGCTGCAATTCTATGTCAGCCTTATGGAAACATCGCTGGTATGATTATAATCCCTTCCCCTAGCTAGACTAGTGTGTTAGGACTGTATATTTTGCATATTGTGTATACTCATTGTATGTTATTTCTTTTGCTTTTAGTTTTACTCTAACTCCCCTGCAATAAAAGTTGGAAAAAGGACCTTGCGCCTGCTGCAATGAATTGTTGAGGGATTAGGGTTAGCTGTCTGTCTAGTTATATCTCCTCATCCACGTATAGTGAGGGCAGAACACCCACCATTGTTTTACATTTTACACTTATTTTTAACAGTAAAGTGAGCTTATATAGTGAAATACAGGAGTTAGAAGTCAGTCTGACTGGTTAGATGTTGAATTTTAAAAGTAGCGGCAAGCCTGCTCATCTCATAGGTTTGCTAATCTGACAGAAGTTTGCTGCTTTTAAAATTCAACATATAAACAGTTCTAAGAACTGTGTTTTACTATATAAACTGACTTTACTGTTAAAAATAAGTGTAAATTGCAAAACTCCGGTGGGTGTAACAAGATGTCTGCTTTCCACCTTCTCGGTGTATCCTTACTATGGAGGAGTATGGGGTGTAGCAAGATGGCGGCGACGGAGCGTCACTTCCGTTACACATTCTGACAGGTCGCTAATCTGACGAAACACCTGCCCTGAAACTATAGAGGCTCAAAGGCTCATGGGACATGTAGGATCAGGACTGGCAAAAGAAAGGAAACAGGAAGTCAGAGAACTTTGAAATTCAGCCAGTAGGAGGAGTGACATCACAGACGCAGAAACCCGCTGTATACAGCTAAAGTAGGTAAGTTACGCATAAACTGACACTGGGGTTGTGATTCATTTACATGCACAATGCATCTGTTGTTTTGGAGAGGAAAAACTGGAGTTCTTCTTTAAGTACATAAAAAGGTTACCCCACATCTTATTAAATGTACGTATACCATAACACATGAAGGTAAGCTCTAAGTGAACTGACCTGGTGGAGCTGCCACACAGTTATCAATATCAAGAAGCCAGTCCAGAACAATGTTGTACAGCTGAAGCTGGAGTGAGTAAACTACATCTGGACAGTGAATGCAAAAGGCTGAAGGAGATACGCAGCATGCAATGCAAAAAAAAAAAAAATATTTCAAACGTTTTTTTTTAGCAAACTAGATATCATTGAGTTAAGGTTCAGCGCATCCCTGGACCATGCAACATCACAAAGATAACTGGGACAATATATGCAAAAGTAAATATATTCATCAGATGAATACAATTTCTTTCAGTTGCTGGATTTGTATTCAAACCAAACACCACAAAAAAAAGAAATCCCCCATTTGCCACCAAGCACAAGTCCTACACCAATTCTATGAACCAATACGTCTCTCTCACATACTCTTGGCATCCAATTGAAACCTGCGGCCTCACAGGTTGCGTACACACAGTTGGAAAAATAGCTGCTTTTGTATCACATAATATACACGTCCCTCGTCCAAAATCCATAATCCATACAGAGCGTTAAATACATATCTACAGAATGTAATTATATGTTTCACTGAAGCCCCCATCAAAGGCTTTGCGGTGGGCTCTCTCCCGAATCGATACTGTAATGTTCTGTGCTCGCATAATCTTACCGGGCTCTCGTCTTGCCAACAGCCCCAACTTGGCAGTTTATTGGCAGTTAGTTCTGGCACCGCGCTGAAGCCGTTAAAGGCTGCTTAGAACTTACAGGTAAGTAATGTTATTAATGTATAAGAAATGTTCCACTTGGTACATCTGGTTTTGATAACTGACTTTCTATGAAGAGATATTTTCTCTCGTGTGAAATGCAGCATGTATTTATAAAGTGCGTACACCTATCCGTCCTTTCATAACACACAGCAACAACTCCATCTTTCATGAAAAGCCATTCATCACTACAGCAAAAAAGTATAGTGATTCCATGAACTGCAGGGACTCACACTGGCTCATTCTGTGAAGCAGGATAATGGTCAATGATCACGGATAAATCACAGCAACTACAGTGCATCCGCAAAGTATTCACATCGCTTCAATTTTTCCACATTTTGTTATGTTACAGCCTTATGCGGCGTACACACGATCGTTTTTCATGCCGTTAAAAATGCCATTTTTTAAAATGGCCATTAAAACCGATCGTGTGTAGGCTCCAGAGCATTCTTAACGGTGTGAAAAACGGCCATTAACAATTTCGAACATGCTCTATTTTTTCACGTCGTTTTTCATGTCGTTTTTTTTAACGACGTGAAAAACGATAGTGTGTATGCTTTTACGAGGGGAAAAAAACCGCGCATGCTCAGAATCAAGTATGAGACGGGAGCGCTCGTTCTGGTAAAACTAGCGTTCCTAATGGAGATAGCACATTCGTCACGCTGTAACGGACTGAAAAGCATGAGGCTGAAAAGCGCGAATCACCGCTCAACAAAGTTTACTAACATGAAGGGTGGCGCCATTCCAATGGATCTTCCCCTTTATAGTGCCGTCGTACGTGTTGTACGTCACTGCGCTTTGCTCGAGCGTTTTTTTTAATGATCGTGTGGATGCAAGACAGGCTTGAGAGGAAACATGAAAAAAAAACGACGAGAAAAACGTTGGTTAAAAAAATGGCATGAAAAACGATCGTGTGTACGCCGCATTATTCCAAAATGGATACAATTCATTATTTTACTCAAAATATTACAAACAATACCCCATAATGACAACGTAAAAAAAAATAATAATGACCATGAACCCGATGGTCACTCTGACAGAGCTCCAGCATTTCTCTGTGAAGAGAGGAGAATACTTCCAGAAGAACAACTATCTCTGCAGCACTCCACCAATCAGACCTGTATGGTAGAGCGGTCAGACAGAAGCCGCTCCTCAGTAAAAGGTACATGACAGCCTGCCTGGAGTTTGCCAAAAGGCACACGAAGGACTCTCATACCATAAGAAACAAAATTCTCTGGTCTGATGAAACCAAGATTGAACTCTTAAAGCGGAGCTCCGCCAGAAAAAAAAATATTAAAAGCCAGCAGCTACAGCTACAGCAGCTGCTGGCTTTTAATATTTGGACACTTACCTGTCCTGGAGTCCAGCGACGTCCGCAGCAGAGGACGAGCGATCGCTCGTCGCTCTGCTGCTCCCTCCGCCATCCTCACTGAGGGAACCAGGAAGTGAAGCCCTGCGGCTTCATGCCCGGTTCCCTACGGCGCATGCGCGAGTCGCGCTGCGCCGTTCTGATTGGTGCTCCTGTGTTCTGGGAGCCGAGTGTCTCCCAGAACACCAAGGGAAGTCTGCAGGAAGTGACGTCACTCCCGCAGATTCCCGGAGAGAGGACTCCCGGATGTGGGTGAAAATACCTGTCTCAGACAGGTATCTTCACCCCCCTCCCCCCTGAAAGGTGTCAATTGTGACACCGGAGGGGGGGAGGGTTCCAAATAGCAAAAGTTGCTATTTAGGGTGGAGCTCCACTTTAAGCCTCGTACACACGGCCGAGAATCTCGTCGTTAAAAACATGTCGTTTTTTACGACGAGATCCTTGGACAAGAAACTTGTCCCGGCCGAGTGTACACACGCTCATTTAAAAAAAAAACGCGGTTCTTTGAATGGAGCGTACGCGGTGACGTCATCGAATACGACGAGCATGCGCTCGTCACATTCGATGCCGTCGCCGCCATCTTGGTTCACCCTACCTATGCCTAGGAAGCTACCGCGCATGCGTCAAAGTCATTTCGAGCATGCGCGGGCTTCCCGGCGAACAGGTAAGTGTACACACACTCAATTTTCTCGTCGAGAAACAGGCTGACGAGAATCTCGACGAGAAAATAGAGAGCAGGTTCTCTATTTTCTCGTCGAGATTCTTGTCGCTTTTCTTGACGAGAAACCATACACACAAACGAATTTCTCGGCAAGAAATCTCTGCCAGCAAGTTTCTTGCTGGTTCTTGCCGAGAAACTCGGTCGTGTGTACGAGGCTTTTGTCCTGAAAGGCAAGCATCATGTCTGGAGGAAACCAGGGAACCTTCATCACCCACAGTGAAGCCGTCATTACTAGTAAAAAAATAACTAAAAATAAAATAAATATATCCCATAGTTTATCGCTTACCGGGATTTACTGGGATTTTTTTTAACCAAAAAATATGTAGGAGAAGGCCTAAATTAATGAAGAAATTGTATTTAAAAAAAAAAATTATTGGATATGTTTTATAGCAGAAAGTAAAACATATATATATTTTTTTTCATTGACGGTAATTGTTTTGTTTATAGCACAAAAAAATTGAAAACACAGAAGCGATCAAATACCACTAAGGCCCCTTTCACACTGAGGCGTTGAAAAACGCAAAAAAATTATGGGATTTTGAACCTCTATTTTACCACGATTTTACCGCGTTTTTACCACGATCGCGGTAAAAATAGCGCTAACACGTATGCGTTTTTACCGCGTTTGCGCTAAAAATAGCGCGAACGCGGTAAAAACTTACACGCGTTAGCGCTATTTTTTAAAATAACGCTTATGCCTATGCGTTTATACCGCGTTTTTACCGCGGTTCCCATTCATTTCAATGGGGATAGGCTTTTTTACAGCGCTATTTTATGCGCCCTAAAGTTGCTCTAAAAAAGCGGTTTGCAGGATTTTTTCCAACGCCCAGCCAGCATAACGCTTCAGTGTGAAAGCCCTCAGAGATTTCACATTGAGAATGCTGGGGCAGGATTATTTCAGGCGTTATTACAGCGCTATTTTTAGCGCGAAAACGCAGTAAAAACGCCTCAGTGTGAAAGGGGCCTAAGGCTCCATATACACTGAAGCTGATAAACTGCAGTTTATTGGCGTTTTGGCGTTTTTTTTTAAAAGCCCATTAACTGTACTCTATGTTAGCCTATGTGTTCATGCACACATGGTCGTTTTTTAGTGTTAATGAGCAGTGTAGTTAATGGGCTTTTTTCTGAACGAAATTCACGTTCAAAGTGCCGTTTTTCAGCGGGAAAAAATGCTAAAATACACAAAACTCTCAAAAACGCAGCTCGCCAGCGTTTTTTGATCCATTAAAAAAAAAAAACGCAACACCGAAAAACGCTATTGCAAAAACGCAAAAAAAATTTGAAAGTTTCCCTGCAAAGCTACTGGCGTTTTTTATAGCTTTTTTTAGCGTCCAGTGTACATGGAGCCTAAAAGAAAGTGCTATTTGTGGGGAAAAAAAAGGGTACATTTGTTTTGGGTACAGTGTAAGTGTGTTTATTTTAACTGACCACGCAATTGTCACTTAAAATAAAGCAGTGCCGTATTGCAAAAAATGTATACAAGTAAAAGGTGCAAATATCTAATACAAGGTTATCCTACAGATGTATTATAATGTGCTGGATGCAGAAATAAACCACGTATGCACAGTATGGTACCAAGTCCACAGGTGAATTCAGAATTTTGCACTGCGCTGCTTTAACTGTAAATTGTGCGGACATGCAATGTTGTACCCAAACGAAATTTGCGTCCTTTTCTTCCCACAAATAGAGCTTTCTTTTAATGGTATTTGATTGCCTCTGCGATTTAAATTTTTTGCAATATAAACGGAAAAAGACCGAACATTTTGAAAAAAAAAGATATTTTCTACTTTTTGTTATAAGAAAAATCGAATAAACTCAATTTTAGTCATACATTTAGGCCAAAATGTATTAAGCCACATGTCTTTAGTAAAAAAAATGTCAATAAGCGTATATTTATTGGTTGCGTCTACAAACTAGGGTAAATTTTCTGGAATTTACACAGCTTTTAATTTATGACTGCCTATCTCAATTCTTGAGGTGCTAAAATGGCAGGGCAGTACAAACCCCCCCAAATGACCCCATTTTGGAAAGTAGACACCCCAAGGAAATTGCTGAGAGGCCTGTTGAGCCCATTGAATATTTTTTTTTTTTGTCTCAAGTGATTGAATAATGACAAAAAAAATAAAAAATTACAAAAAGTTGTCACTAAATGATATATTGCTCACACATGCCATGGTTATATGTGGAATTGCACCCCAAAATACATTTTGCTGCTTCTCCTGAGTACGGGGATACCACATGTGTGGGACTTTTTAGGAGCCTAGCCGCGTACGGGACCCCGAAAACCAAGCACCGCCTTCAGGATTTCTAAGGGCACAAATTTTTGATTTCACTCCTCACTACCTATCACAGTTTCGAAGGCCATAAAATGCCAAAATAGCACAAAACCCCCCCAAATGACCCCATTTTGGAAAGTAGACACCCCAAGCTATTTGCTGAGAGGCATGGCGAGTATTTTACAGCTCTCATTTGTTTTTGAAAATGAAGAAAGAAAATATATATATATTTTATTTTTTTTCAATTTTCAAAACTTTGTGACAAAAAGCGAGATCTGCAAAATACTCACAATACCTCTCAGCAAATAGCTTGGGGTGTCTACTTTCCAAAATGGGGTCATTTGGGGGGGTTTTGTGCTATTTTGGCATTTTATACACAACATTAGGAAGCTTACATCCACTCTTCTAACCACTTGAAGACAAAGCCCTTTTTGACACTTTTTGTTTACATGAAAACATATATTTTTTTTGCAAGAAAATTATGTTGAACCCCCAAACATTATATATATTTTTAAAGCAAAGGCCCTACAGATTAAAATGGTGGGTGTTGCATTTTTTTTTTCTACACAGTATTTGCGCACTTTTTTTAATTTTAATGCACTAAAACACACTATATTGCCCAAATGTTTGATGAAATAAAAAAGATGATCTTAGGCCGAGTACATAGATACCAAACACGACATGCTTTAAAATTTCGCACAAACGCCCATTGGCGACAAACTACATACATTTTTAAAAGCCTTTAAAAGCCTTTACAGGTTACCCCGTTAGATTTACAGAGGAGGTCTACTGCTAAAATTACTGCCCTCGATCTGACCTTCGCGGTGATACCTCACATGCATGATGCAATTGCTGTTTACATATGACGCCAGACCGACGCTTGCGTTCGCCATTGGGCAAGAGCAGGGCAGGACAGGGGTGCTTTTTTTTTTATTTCTTTTTTTTTTTTTTATTATTAATTTTGCTTTTTTATTTTATTTTTAAATTGTTCCTTCCATATTTTTATTTTTTTTATCATTTTTATTGTTATCTCAGGGAATGTAAATATCCCCTATGATAGCAATAGGTAGTGACAGGTACTCTTTTTTTGAAAAAACTGGGGTCTTCTAGACCCTAGATCTTTCCTCTGACCTCAAAGCATCTGACCACACCAAGATCG
This sequence comes from Rana muscosa, assembly GCA_029206835.1. NCBI lineage: Eukaryota > Metazoa > Chordata > Amphibia > Anura > Ranidae > Rana > Rana muscosa. The sequence goes on along the minus strand of CM055127.1, from coordinate 440,066,520 downwards.
GTGTGATAAAATGCTTTCCCAATTTCCCAATGGCGCTTTTTATATCCGGGGGGGGGGGGGACATTCCCTCCCACTGCTTGTAAAAGCAGTCCAGAGACTAATTAGCCACTAGGATTGCTTTTACATGAAAGCCGGCCGCTGGCCGAAAAATAGGATTTTTATAACAGCTTACCTGTAAAATCCTTTTCTTGGAGTACACCACGGGACACAGAGCTAGTCATTACATAATGGTTAAGGGTCACCAGCGGTGATTGGACACTGGCACAACCAATGGAAGACAGTTCCCCTCCATATAACCCCTCCCATCAGGGAAGTACCTCAGTTTTGTAGCAAAGCAGTAAGGTTCCCATAAGAAGGGGGGGACCTCTGTGTCCCGTGGTGTACTCCAAGAAAAGGATTTTACAGGTAAGCTGTTATAAAAATCCTATTTTCTTTATCGTACACCACGGGACACAGAGCTAGTCATTACATAATGGGACGTCCCAGAGCAATGCTCATATGAAGGGGGGGAGACACAGATCAAAACAGGCCGCTTGCGGACCAGAAGCCCTATACTGCTGCCTGCAGCACACTTCGCCCAAAGGCGGAATCCTCATGTCCTTTCACATCTATTTGATAGAATTTGGAAAATGTATGGACTGAAGACCAAGTTGCAGCTTTACAGATCTGAGCCATCGAAGCCTGGTGGTGCACTGCCCATGAAGCACCTATCGCCCTGGTAGAGTGCGCCTTAACAGGAAAAGGAGGAGTCCTGTTCTTTAAACCATAAGCTTGAATAATTACTTGTCTAATCCACCTGGAAATGGTGGATTTTGATACCGCTTGGCCCTTCTTGGGCCCATCTGGTAAAATAAACAAAACATCTGTTTTACGTATCTGAGCGGTTGCTTGCAGATACACCTTTACCGCTCTCAGTAGATCTAGAGAGTGTAATAATTTTTCCCCCGCCGTCCGCGGGTTTGGAAAAAAGGAAGGCAGAACAATGTCTTGATTCAAGTGAAAAGCCGACACCATCTTAGGTAGAAAAGCCGGATGGGGTCGTAGTACGATTTTGTCCTTGTGACAAATTAGATAAGGCTCTTTACAAGAAAGAGCTGCTAGCTCTGATACTCTCCTAGCAGAAGCTATAGCAATCAGAAAGGCCAACTTCCTACTCAATATAATTAAAGGAATATGGCGAATAGGTTCAAAAGGTTGCTTTTGCAACACTGACAATACCAAATTCAAATCCCATGGACACAAGGGAGTCCTAACTGGAGGATTTATCTTCAGTACCCCCTTAATGAATGTCCGAACTAGGGAGTGAGATGCCAATGGTCTCTGAAAGAAGACTGATAGAGCCGATATTTGCCCTTTGATGGTGCTAAGGGCTAAATTCATATCCACTCCTAACTGGCAAAAAGCAAGAATCCTACTTATTTCATACTTCTGAGGATTCCAACATCTGGATTCACACCAGGAAACGTATGCTCTCCAGACTCTCTGATAGATGAGTCTGGAGGCTGGCTTTCTAGCATTAATGAGCGTAGAAAGAGCCGGACCAGAGACCCCTCTCTTTTTTAAAAATGTGGGTCTCAGCAGCCAGGCCGTCAACTTTAGCCTTTGTAAGGAAGGGTGGAATACTGGACCCTGTGACAGCAGGTCGTGTCGAAGTGGAAACTTCCAGGGCCTTCCTATCGCCATTTTTACAATCTCGGCGTACCAAGGCCTCCTGGGCCAGTTTGGGGCCACTAGGATTACTGGTATTCCCTCCTCCTTGATCCTGCGAAGCAGTCTTTGTAGAAGAGGGATCGGAGGGAATGCATAGATCAGTGAGAACTGATTCCATGGAGTTATTAGAGCGTCTGTATTATTAGAGCGTCTGTCCCGTAGGCTAGAGGATCTTCTCGTTCTGGACACAAAGTTGTCCAATTTCTTGTTGAACCTGGCAGCTAGCAGGTCTACATCTGGGTTTCCCCATCTCAGACATATGGCCTGAAAGATCTCGGGGTGAAGAGACCACTCTCCTGGTAGCAGCTGCTGACGACTCAGGTAGTCTGCTTACCAATTTTCTATCCCTGGAATGAAGATTGCAGAAAGGCAAGGTACATGCTCTTCTGCCCATGCCAGGATCCGGTTCACCTCTCTTTGGGCTGCCCGACTGCGGGTGCCTCCTTGGTGATTGATGTAAGCTACTGCAGTAGCATTGTCGGATTGAACCCGAACTGGGTAGCCCTGTAACCTGTATGTCCAGGTTTTGAGGGCTAGATATACCGCCCGGATCTCTAGCACATTGATGGGCAGGATCCCCTGAGTCTTGGCCCAGGTTCCCTGGGTAGAAGCCTCCTCGAATACTGCACCCCAGCCCGATAGGCTGGCATCCCTAGATACCACTGGGAGGAAGGACTTTCCCTTCCGTAAATTCCTGGCTTCTAGCCACCCATCGAAGCTGTGGCGTACTTGTGAGGACAGGCGCATGGGTATATCCAGAGCTTGGCTCTTCCTGTTCCAGGAAGCTAAATATTGCCTTGAAGTAGTCTCGAATGAAACTGGGCGTAAGGGACCGCCTCGAAGGAGGCTACCATCTTTCCCAATAGTCTCATGCAAAGGCGAATAGACGGCCTCTTGTTTGCTTTGACCTTGTGGATCAGGTCTTTCAGAGACTGTATCTTCGGTTCTGGCAGGTATACCCCGTTTTGGGCTGTATCTATGATCATGCCCAGGTACACTATCCTTCTTTGGGCCTGGAGAGAGGATTTTTGTAAATTTATAATCCATCCTAAATGCTCCAGGTATCCTACTGTAGTGTGTACAGCGTGACCCAATCCCTCCTTTGACTGATCTATTACTAGTAGATCGTCCAGATAGGCTGTTACCGCAATGCCCCGTGTTCTTAGGTTTGCTAACAGAGGAGCTAGCACCTTTGTGAATACTATGGGCGCGGTGGCTACACCAAACGGCAGAGCCACAAATTGAAAGTGGCGATCTTCTACCGCAAACCTTAGGAATCTTTGGTGAGCGGGGAGGATGGGTATGTGTAAATGTGCGTCCTTGATATCTATGGGCGCCATGAATTTTCCGCCCTTTAAAGTGGCGGCCACGGATCGGATCGTTTCCATTCGAAAATGGCGATCGTTCAGGAACCGATTTAGGGATTTTAGATCCAGGATGGGTCTGACATCTCCATTTGGCTTTGGAATCACAAAGAGGTTTGAGTAAAAACCTGAACCTTGCTCTTTTTGGGGTACCTCTGTAACTACCCCTTGAGCCATTAAGTGATTCAAACCTTTGAAGAAGGATTCTCTTTTTTGTGGATCCTTGGAGAGTCTTGAACCTCGGAATTGAGAAGGTGGGATCTCTCGAAATTCCAGTTTGTACCCTGAGGATATTGTGGATACTACCCAATTGTCCTGGATTTCTGACCACCAAGTCGCTCAGAACTGACAAAGCCTTCCTCCCACTCGGCCGAGCGGGGGTGCCCCTTCACTGAGAGGCTTTGGGGGCTTGCTTATTAGCTCTTGCACCCCACGGCTTCTTGTTCTTCTGAGCTTGCCCCTTGGCTTTTGTGGGCGGCTAAAACAGGCCGCCGCCACTGGTTGGAGTCAGATTTCCCGGGAGCTGGGGAGAGAGAGCGTTTAAAACAAGATCTCTTGTTTTTCTTTCTCTCAGGTAAAAGTCGTTTTACCACTTGATATCTTCTGTATATATTTTTCTAAATCTTCCCCAAATAGGCGTTCGCCATGGAACGGGAACTTGCCAACAGCTTTTTTGCATGGGGTTTCCGCTGACCAATGCTTAAGCCAAAGTACTCTACGCATCTGTACCAGCTGGAGTGTAAGGCGTGATGCCTGTATGATAGAATCTCTCATGGCATCCACTGTGAAGCATAAGGCTTTAGGCAAATTTTCCCAATTTCTAGCCTGCTCTGAAGGCAGTTCCTTCAGCCCCTGCTTTACCTGTTGGCTGATGACCTGACACATACCGACTGCTGCTACTGCAGGTTGGGTAATTGAGCCGGCCAAAAGGAAGGAGGATTTCAACTTCCTCTCAGAAGGATCTTTTAAACCCTTGTACATTATCCACCGGACATGTCAGGTTTTTATTTACACAAGAAATAGCCGCAACTACCGCAGGCAGGCTCCATTTCTTTAAAAAAAAATTCCCCCATAGGATAAAGAATGTTAAACCTTTTTGGAGGTGAGAAACGCTTATCTGGATGTTGCCAGTTTGCGTATATTAGATCCTCTAGTAACGGATGAACCGGGAAGGAGCATGCACCTTGCAGGGATCTTAATGACCCTAGGGAGGAGACAGGTAATTCCGTTACCTCCGCAGAGGTTAACTTAAATGCACTGCTATAGCATTGTACCTGTGACCTTAAAATCTGGCTCCTCATCCTCTGCTGATGTAGCCTCCTCCTCCTCATCCTCCTCCCTCAGGTACTTCTGAAGGGAGGTCCAATACTGGAAGAGACCTGCTTCGCTTATTGTCCCTTTTTAGAGGACTTAGCGATTAAGGTAGCAATTTTTTCCTCCAGATTATTTAGGGCAGCTGATAAAGTGTCCTCAGTGACATATACAGGCCCAGGCTTCACTGGGGAAGCCGCCATACCTGACAGAGGTAATGGCTCATCCTGAACAGGTGCATTTAGCAACACATGAGAGAAAGGTACCGAGTCAGCACAGTTAGAGCCTCCTCTCAGGCGGTGGTGCTTTCTTATCTCTTTTTGTCCGTATTACTTCCCCTGGAAGGCTTACTGTTTAGACAAAATACAAGGTACCTAAATGCATATACTACCGTGTTCAGTTTAGCAAATACATTAAGTATGCAACTTTTAACACATAACTATGCATAACATGGATGTCTTCTAGGAAGTACCCAATCCAACCACATGGAGTCTTACGTCCCTGTATAGCTGCTGTTTTTCTCTGCCAGGAACAAGAGAACTAACGAGCTTGCTTGCTGCTGCAGTGCTTCTCACACTGACAGTCTTTTAAATTTGGCGCCGTTTCTGTGCCTGCGCGCGCCACGTGCCCGCGCACGCCTTCGCCCCCCCCCCTCCGATAAAGCGCGCTCCCGCGCGCGTGCGCGCGGCCCTTAGCGCTATGGCGGTGGCCATAGTGAGAGAGGACTCTCATCAGCCCTTGTTCCCACTTACCTGCATCTGCAGGTGTCTGGTCGGCCACCGAAAGGAGGATCGGGGTGCCCCAGCAAGCTCAGCAGCGGAGGTGACGAGCAGTGTACTTCGCCGAAGCCGACACTGAACAGAGTGAGGTGAGTATATTCAGCTCTTTACTCCCCCCAGTGGTGGAAAAAAAGAAGACATCCACTTTTTGAAAAAGGTCCCAACCTAGTTATGGACCTTCTAATCTCACCTTATCCACGCCGCAGGTTTTTCTGCTGAAAGATTTCAGACAGATACCAAACTTCACCCTTCACGGTGGGCTATGTGTGCCAACCTTCAGGGATATGGGTTCCTATTTAAAGGATACCTCTCCCCTGGGCCTTGTACAAGACTCTTACCAGGACTTTATAGCGAAATAGCGAAAGTGCTGGATCTTAGAGCCCAGTCCTCCGAAGAGAGACATTACAGGCGACGCCTCATGGATGAGGCCCGGATCCCATCCAGATTCAGCTCATTTGTAGGCGTCTTGGATGGATCCGAAAGCATAGCTCTTTTACCCCCAGAGGGTCTCTTTGGTAGAGCTTTCCTTTAGCACCTCCTAACGCGTCCAACACCTTTCGACACTGGCGAAAAAACGGAGGTACTTCCCTGATGGGAGGGGTTATATGGAGGGGAACTGTCTTCCATTGGTTGTGCCAGTGTCCAATCACCGCTGGTGACCCTTAACCATTATGTAATGACTAGCTCTGTGTCCCGTGGTGTACGATAAAGAAAGAATGATACCAAGATGATACCTAAACCCGCAGGCATCATTCTGGTATAAACATTCAAAGTCCAGCAACATACCAGTACGCTGCTGGTCCTTGTTGGACATGTATTGTAATCTTTTTTTTTCATGCAGCCAGTTGGCTGAACGAAAAAAGAGATTGATCGGTGGGTATGCCCACCATTAGAATACCGCCCTTCATCCACCCACTTCTAATGATGGGCATACATGCACCATTTATATATGCCGAAGCATGGGGGCATCCTCCCGCAAAAAAGTTATGCCGCACACACATGGTCGGACTTTTCCACGGGCAAGCCTCCGTCGGAATTTCGACCGTATGTACGCGGCATTAGGAGCAAAATCGCTCCTCCGCCCCTGCTGCCCCAATGCTTTGGCATATTTGCTTTTTTTTTTTAACTGTGGTGGTGAAATCACCTCCTACAGCACTGGAGTCGCAGGGATCAGGCCTGTTTCTGCGAACGCTGCAGTTATGTGTGTTGTGTTTTGTAAGTGACAGTGATCGATCTATACTGCACTTGGGTGGCCTGGGCTGGACGGAGGGGCAAAACGCAGGTGCTAGCAGGTATCTGGGCTGATCCCGCTAACACTGCGTTTTTGGGAACCCTAAACTGCTGGGGACGCTAGTATAGATCTGATCAGATCAGATATTGATCTGATCAGATACTATAACACTAAGGGAGGTGTATGCTTCACGCGTGGGTGTTAGCGTTACTGGCATTAACCTGACGCTGCCTGGGGTGTGACGCAGACCCTCTCTGACGCTAAAACCTAATTGATATCACCCGCCGGGCGATCAGGGGGTTAAACCTTTATTGGGTTATATATACGGCGGGTGCCCTGACACTATAAAAAGCAAACTAACTAACCAGCGTCACCCGTAACACTTATATGGTGATCACTGGTGAAAGGGTTAACTAGGGGCAATTAGGGGGTTAAAACCTTTATTAGATAATATATGGGGGTACCTGACGCTATAAAAACCTGCGGCGAACCTAAAAAAAATTACTGGCTACCGATCTGCATCACCGACACTAAGACAGCGATCAGAAAAACGATCGCTTAGCGACAGTGGTGATAGGGGGTGAAAGGGTTACCTGGGGGGTGATCAAGGGGGTTAAAACTTTATTAGATAATTTATGGGGGTACCTGACACTATAAAAACCTGCGGCGAACCTAAAAAAAATTACTGGCTACCGATCTGCATCACCGACGCTAAGACAGCGATCAGAAAAATGATCGCTTAGCGACAGTGGTGATAGGGGGTCAAAGGGTTACCTGGGGGGCGATCAAGGGGGTTAAACCTTTATTAGATAATTTATGGGGGTACCTGACGCTATAAAAACCTGCGGCGAACCTAAAAAAAATTACTGGCTACCGATCTGCATCACAGACGCTAAGACAGCGATCAGAAAAATTATCGCTTAGCGACGGCGGTGCTAGGGGGTGAAAGGGTTATCTGGGGGTGATCAGGGGGTTAAACCTTTGTTAGGTAATATATGGGGGTACCTGACGCTATAAAAACCTGCGGCGAACCTAAAAAAAATTACTGGCTACCGATCTGCATCACAGACGCTAAGACAGCGATCAGAAAAATGATCGCTTAGCGACAGTGGTGATAGGGGGTGAAAGGGTTACCTGGGGGGCGATCAAGGGGGTTAAACCTTTATTAGGGGGGGGTTAGGGGGCTACACTGGACCTAAAACTAACTTTAGTGACACTTTTACAGTCACAAATGTCACTGATTGCAGTGATCAGTAAATAAATGGTCACTGCAATCAGTGACACTGTGACTGGGGGCTGGGGGGTGATCTGGGGGGGCCTGGGGGGGCGATTTGTGTGCCTATGTGTCCTGGTGTCATTGTAGTGTTTTGTGCACTGACCTGTGTGTCTTCTCTTGTACGGCGCTCGGTATATGTGAGCGCCGCATGAGAGATGACATCACTTCCTCCTGCTTCCTCTGCCTGTGTTTACATTACACAGCAGAGGAAGCATTTTCATTCGCTGGGAGCGAACGGCCGTCCCCTCATCTCGGATCGCTCCCCAACGAATACCGATCGGACCCCCCAACTGTACAAAGGCAATCACGTACACTGTACGTGATTGTGCCTGTCGGTGCCATTCTGCCGACGTACATATACAGTGAGCGGTCGTTAAGTGGTTAATAGGTGTCCACAAGGACTTGAGTCTTTCAATGATAGTTCATAAGGAGTAACAATTGGAGGAAGGGGGGGAATAAAATGGTAAAATGGGATAAAATGGAATGGGAATGGACCACACTCAGGGCTGCCATCAAGGTGGAACATAGACCATGTTCCCAGCGCTGGAAAGACAAAAGGGGAGAGAAGAGGCGCCTCTGGGTGCAGATTTTTCAACAAGTTTAATATACAATTAGATTTCCTTATAGTTCACTCACATTTAAGTAGTTAAGGGCAGGCATAGAGTCATGTCCCAAGATGTGGGGCTGTCCTCGGTAGAGTCAATCCCACTCCTTGATCTCCTAGGCTGTGCGTCCTATGATAGTAATGGAGGCTCTACACCGCTGGATGGAGTATAGAAGGTTTGCAGTGGAGCGTGTCTTCAGCGCGAGGCTTGGAGCGCAGGGAGATGTCAGGCGGAGGGGGATGACGTCATCGGTATGCGACCAGGTTTCGTGAGCGTGCAGGCTGTGGATGGAAAAAACAGCCGTGCTCCTTTCTCAAGCTCAAGTTCTGTAAGAAATGGCCTGGTCATGAAATGGGTAAATCTTCTGGAGCTGAAGTGGTTAATATTCGAAAGAGAAGCTCCATTGATTTGTCACAACTATGTAGCAATCCCATGACAAGCAGCTGATGATATATATATATATATATATATATATATTTCTTAAAGTGTAGAGTTTATAACACATTACTGTACAGTAACTGGAGGAGCAGTGTTATAACCCTAGGACAAGAAGTGTGTTAGGACCACAGAACATCTACCCTCCCCTTATATATTGTAAAGCGATGTGTAAACTGTTGGCGCTATATAAATCCTATATAATAATAATAATAATAATAGAAAAATCTATAACATGCGGAAAGTGTTCTGGAGTCCTAATAGCATTCCTGATAATAATGCATGAGACAACACTGTAGCGTGCACAGGGCAGTGCTGAATTTCTGACAGTATCAGGTTGTTTTTTTTTGTCTTTTTATTTTTATAGTTATCATACAGATATAACAAAATGCTTTCAACTGTATATTTAAAAGAGCAAAAGGGACAATTTACAGCCCAGAGCCCTGTACACAGGGAATGATCTCTGTGCTTTGCAGGGATGAGAAACTTAAGCCTCGTACACACGGCCGAGAATCTTGTCGTAAAAAAAAAACATTGTTTTTCTCGATGAGATTCTTGTCAAGCTTTCCTTGCATACACACTGTCAATTCCAAATCTCGTCGTTGTAAAGCGCAGTGACGTACTACACGTACGACGGCAGTATAAAGGGAAAGTTTGATTCCAATGGCGCCACCCCTTGGGCTGCTTTTGCTGATCTTGTGTTACCGCGTGTTAGTAAAAGTTTGGTGAGAGACGATTCGCGCTTTTCAGCCTCGTGCTCTTCAGTCCGTTACAGCGTGACGAATGTGCTATCTCCATTACGAACGCTAGTTTTACCAGAAGGAGCGCTCCCGTCTCATACTTGATTCTGAGCATGCGCGGTTTTTTAAACTCGGAAAAGCATACACACGACCGGTTTTCTCGTTGGGAAACAGGCCGACGAGAATCCCGACGAGAAAAACGAGAATCCTGATGAGAAAATAGAGAGCAGGTTCTCTATTTTTCTGGTCTTGATTCCCGGCAGTTTTCTCGACGAGAAACCATACACACGAACGGTTTTCTCTGCAAGAAAGCTCTCCCAGCAGTTTTCTTGTCGTTTCTTGCCGAGAAAACCGGTCGTGTGTACGAGGCCTTAGAGATCAGTTAGTAAAAGCAACACACATTACACATTATAGGTACATATTTAACCCCTTGATCGCCCAAGATGTTAACTCCCATATATACACCATAGTTTGTAGGCACTATAACTTAAATGCAAAGCAATCAATAGACACTTACTGGGATTTTTTTTTTATTTTTATCAAAAACATGTAGCAGAATACATTTTGGCCAAAATTTATGGAGAAATTAGATTTTTTTTCTTTTTTTTTTAAATTGGATAGGTGTTTTTAGCTGAACCTAGAAAATATTTATTTATTTTCGTTTATAGCGCAAAAGAAAATTTAAACCCAGTGGTGATCAAATACTACCAAAAGAAAGGTCTATTTGTGTGAAAAAAAATAATTTTTAATTTTGTTTATGTACAGTGTTTCATGACTGAGCAATTGCCAGTTAAAGAGGAGGTCCACCCGATTTTTTTTTTTTTAAAAGCCAGAAGCTACAAATACAGCAGCTGCTGACTTTTAAAAAATAGACACATACCTGTCCAGCGCGCCCGCGATGTCGGCAGAGGAGGCTGAGCAATCGCTCGGTCCTCGGATTTTGCTGCCGCCATGCTTGGTGAGGGAATCAGGAAGTGAAGCCTTGCGGCTTCACTGCCCGGTTCCCTACTGCGCATGCGCGAGTAGCACGGTGCGCCGTCACTGGTCCCCGCTCTCCTGGGAACAGTGTGTTTCCCAGGAGACAGCGGGGGGGGGGGGGCGGGAAGTGGCGTAGACTCCCACGAGAGTCTATGCCCGGAAGTGGGTGCAAATACCTGCGTACGTCCCTTTGCGCAGCTGTGCCATTCTGCCAACGTAAATGTCCGTGCGGCGGTTGGCAAGCGGGTATGGATAACTTTAGCGAAAAAGGTAAAAAATAGGGGGCTGAAGTTGTGGAGTTTTCAGTAATTTTACACGCCTGCACAATCTACTGCAACAGCATTATTTTTCAAAAATGTATTCTGGTCGGAAGCCAGTTGAGTCTTCTTCATGTCAAAGCATCTCCAACAATGTTCAGGCGATAAGTAAATGTAATTGAGTTCTAAAGGATTTCGGTACTGTCGACATATACATTTATAGTAGGACATAGATCATTTATATGTGAGAATTTGAACTTTTCCCAATCATCCTCTATGCATGGTATCCCTCCTAACTTCTCAAACTGTCTCAACTAATCCTTTTTTCATGCACTAAATGTTTACTTGTTTTTCAGATGTCTTTTTTTCTAGAAAAGGTGAACACAAAGTATCTGAAAATATAGATAGTCATAGTCCAAGCATGAGGAACTTCCATTGAATGCTGTTTTACTGCCAAAGGAGAGCTGCAAGAGTGAGGTGTGCGTGTCTTTGTTGCCTCCATTTACAGGCGGACATTATCTCCTGCTTGTCTGAGGGGCATAAAGACAACTTGGTCCTTGTGAATCAAAATTCCAATACCCGAGTTAAGTCTGGTACCAAGAATCTGCAAGTGTGCACTCTCGATGCAACCATGACATAAACAAAAATATAAAGGAAAAAACCGCGCTAGCAAACAACCAAATATACTAACATAGGCAGCAGAATAGTGTGACAACACCTTGAGCAATAGAAAAAGAAAAACTGCGCCACTTTTTAAAAACTTAACCAAAGCCTAATAGGGATTTTGGTACTTGTTAGATGTATATGGTAAAATAGCGGGCATTACACCAAATAGTCCAATGGTATTGACCAATCATCTGAAACAGTCCATAGATCCCTATGGCAAGGAACCGCAATTATCACACCACAGTGATTATTCAAAACAGGCCGTGAGATATCCACCACCAAAAGAAGGGGAAGCAGCTTACCAGAAGGCAAGCGGTTTAGGGCATTCGACTGTAACCCAGCCGCGGCCTTTTTAGTGATGCAAACGTCCCTTCCTTAGCCAAAACGTCCCATTCGAATGGTCCGTAGCACACAGTATCCAGATCATACACCCCAGCATGGAATAGAAAGGGCAGACCAATAGTGTAATTCCGTACAATAGTGGATTTATTAAAACGTAAGTTATACTTACAAATATGGTAGATAAAAACAGCATGTGAACAATAAAATGCCGGCCGGCATATCGAAAGCCTCACTCCTCGAGCGTAGTGACGTCACTGAGCGTCCTCCTAGACGCGTTTCGTCATTCCGTAGACGTTTTCAATAGGAGTGGGCGCTACAGAGACGCACCACGCTTAAGAGAGGCTGGACCACAGTGTGACATGCACGGTTCGGCCATCTTGGTTATGGGCAAATATGCCCAAATGCTTAGAAGTTAGTTGCCCTACTTCACAAACCTACAGATAAGGAGAACTACTTAGAGCTAGAACGCTCTTCTAAACAAAAAACACAGGACTCATCCTGTGGGCAGAGAATGGTTTATTTTTGGCCTGGGCCATGATCGATCCCGGAAGTAACTACCTATACGGGTATACTCACGGTATTAAACCGATATCTAATTTAGGGAAAAGTAATTACCAGACATAGATAGTGTATGGTATAAAAAAACTTATGACATAAACAAAAGATTGTTAGGATTGGGTTCCCCCTCTGGGCACCATCTAATATCTATGTTGGCTACATATAGCTTAAAGCTGAACTCGTCAGACATAAGATACACATTAATGCAGCTAAGTATTCATTATTAGAGCCATGACCTCTCATTAAAAAAATGTGAGCTGCAGTAATTAAATCAGAAGTGCATTTATCATTATGCATTTATGCATTATATCCTAGTTCGAATGCAAAGTCCCATGAACACCTGTTGGCCCTGCTAATGAAGTCCACCTAATGCAGATTCCTGGGATGGTGTGGCAACGATGCTGCACTCCTGAATTCAGAGCAGTGTTCTCACTCTCATGTAGGGTGTGCCTGCTTGCACTAGAGTGGTATGAAAAATCTTGCGAGGGGCGGCATTGTCAGTGCTGTTTCACAAGCCTGTAGCTTGTCAATCAGCACCTGGCCACACCTAGACCCCACCACTGTTTTCTGAAATGACAGCACTGCCTCTGTTGCTGAAACTTTTCCACTGTGAGCTGCCATGTCTAAAGTCTAGTACACACCACTATTTCTTTTTTGCTCACCCCAAAAAAAACTGACAGCTCGGTTGGAGACGGTTGGAGCCACTGCACTAACAATGAGATGATAGTACAGTCATCTTCACTGCTGTTCTATTGTTTTCTGACAGGGGGACGCCCCCCCCGCCAGAACACTCTGGTCAGTGCTCTCAGCCATTGGCTAAGAGCTCTGATAGGGAGTCGGTCGGCTGCTGGTTTTCAAGCATGCTTGTCCGACAGAAGCCAGCCAAAACAGCCGGCTTCTGTTGGACTGGCTGCCATACACATGGGTCAAACTTCGGCCAGTTTTTATTAAACTGGACGATGCCACCTGGCATTTGGTCTGTGGGTATTAGGCTTAAGAGGGGGAGTGTGTGAGACACAATGAAGGAGGATTTGGCTCAGGGAAGGTAAAGGAAGTTTTTTGTTTACTTTATGATTCTTGTGCATCAGATAGTAACTGGATGTGGTACTTGTGATGACTGTCATAAAAGAGGCTTTCATTTCAGTTTAAATATATTTATTTAAATGCAAGCAGTGTGCATACCTAAATTTGACATGGTATCAGCCTCCTGCAGTTCCTGTGCAGCAGGAAGGACGCAAACTCAGGAGGAAAACCAGGTAAACATGGAAGCCCTCTCAGGGGTGACACTGCGGCGCTGGAGGGCCTAATTTTATGTTAAGTCTCTCATAAGTCTTTACGGTAAGTCTCTCATAACGCTGAGAGGGCTTCCATCTTTACCTGGTCTTCCTCCTGGGTTTGCATCCTCCGCTGCACAGGAACAGTAGAATGCTGTCAAATTCAGGTATGCACACTGCTTTATGAGAGACTGCATTAAAAAGGGGATTAACTCCAGAGATAAAACGATAATTCTACCGCTCTACAAGACTCTGGTCCGGCCGCACCTGGAGTATGCTGTCCAGTTCTGGGCACCAGTCCTCAGGAAGGATGTACTGGAAATGGAGCGAGTATAAAGAAGGGCAACAAAGCTAATAAAGGGTCTGGAGGATATTAGTTATGAGGAAAGGTTGCAAGCACTGAACTTATTCTCTCTGGAGAAAAGACACTTGAGAGGGGATATGATTTTGATTTACAAATACCGTACTGGTGACACAATAGGGAGAAAACTTTTTTGCGGAAGTGAGTTTAACAAGACACGTTGCCATTCATTAAAATTAGAAGAAAAGAGGTTTAACCTTAAACTACGTAGAGGGTTCTTTACTGTAAGAGCGGCAAGGATGTGGAATTCCCTTCCACAGGCGGTGGTCTCAGCGGGGAGCATTGATGGTTTCAAGAAACTATTAGATAAGCATCTGAACAACCACAACATACAGGGATATACAATGTAATACTGACATATAATCACACACATAGGTTGGACTTGATGGACTTGTGTCTTTTTTCAACCTCACGTACTATGTAACTGCAAAAGGGAGAAGCAGCACAGAGTCAATCAGTTGTACCACAATGAAGAAGAGCGAGGAACAGAAAAATAGGATTTTTATAACAGCTTACCTGTAAAATCCTTTTCTTGGAGTACATCACGGGACACAGAGCGACATAGTCATTACTAATGGGTTATATAGTTACCGTCAGGTGCTGGCACTGGCAACTTCCAAAACCGGAAGTACCCTCCCCTATATAAGCCCCTCCCATCCGGGAGCACCTCAGTTTTGTAGCAAAGCAATAAGTGTCCCCAAAGAGGGGCGGGAGCTCTGTGTCCCGTGATGTACTCCAAGAAAAGGATTTTACAGGTAAGCTGTTATAAAAATCCTATTTTCTTTCTCGTACATCACGGGACACAGAGCGACATAGTCATTACTAATGGGATGTCCTAAAGCAATGCCAAATGAGGGGGGGGATACACCATATATAAGCTGAGCGCTATCAGACATGAGGATCTTTTGCGGCCTGCAACACACTGCGCCCAAAGGCGACATCCTCCTGACTTCTAACGTCCACCTGGTAGGACCTAGTAAACGTGTGTACCGAAGACCATGTTGCGGCCTTACAGATTTGAGCCAGGGAGGCCTGGTGATGCACTGCCCATGAAGTTCCAACTGCTCTCGTGGAGTGCGCTCTAACTTTGAACGGAGGCGGTCTCCTTCTCAAGCCATAAGCTTGCATAATGACCTGTCGAATCCACTTGGCTAAAGTAGACTTTGACGCTGCCTGACCCTTTCTGGGGCCTTCCGGCAGAATAAACAAAGTATCCGTTCTGCGAATCTGAGCAGTGGCTTTTAGATAAGCTTTAACTGCTCTTACTACATCCAAAGAATGCAATAACTTTTCCTCTACCGAAGTAGGTTTGGGGAAAAAAGAAGGAAGAACCACATCTTGGTTCAAATGAAACCTCGATACCACCTTAGGAAGAAAGGCTGGATGAGGACGTAACACTACTCTGTCCTTATGGATAACCAGATATGGCTCCTTACAGGACATAGCTGCTAATTCCGATACTCTTTTAGCCGAACAAATGGCTACTAGAAAAATCAATTTCCTGGTGAGAAGCACCAAGGAAATATGCTGTAATGGTTCAAATGGTTGTTTCTGTAGAACCGACAGAACCAAGTTTAGATCCCATGAACATATGGGAATATTAACCGGAGGCCTAATACGCATCACTCCTTGTATAAAGGCTTTGACTAGTGAATGCGAAGCCAAGGGCCTTTGAAAAAATATTGACAAGGCCGAAATCTGACCCTTGATAGTACTCAAGGCAAGCTTCCTATCTACAGCCCACTGTAGGAAGTCCAGAATCCTACCTATTACGTACTTATGTGGATGCCATTTCTTGGCCTCACACCACGCGATGTACGCCTTCCAGATTTTATAGTAGATCTGCCTGGATACCGGCTTCCTGGCATTGATCATGGTAGATACCACAGCATTAGAGAGCCCTCTCTTTTTTAGAATGTGGGCTTCAATAGCCAGGCCGTCAAACCTAGGGCTGGTAAGGAAGGGTGGTATATCGGTCCTTGCGAAAGCCGGACGACGTGGGAGAGTCCAAGGACTCCCCACTGAAATTTTACAATCTCCGCGTACCACGCTCTTCGGGGCCACGCTGGAGCCACCGGAATCACTGGTTTCTTTTCTACCCTGATTCTGCGGAGTAATCGAGGTAACCATTGTGGCGGTGTGAATGCATATATCAGCTTGAACTGATCCCCAGGGAACACTAGGGCATCCGAGCCGCAAGCTAGGGGATCCCTTGTCCGAGAGACAAACCTATCCCCCTTTGCGTTGAATCTGGATGCTAGAAGATCTACATCCGATGTTCCCCACCGCTGACATATTGTCCAGAAAACCTCGGGGTGAAGGGACCCTTCCTCTGGGCCTAATTGCTGGCGACTTAGAAAGTCCGCCTTCCAATTCTCCACTCCTGGAATGAATACCGCAGATATGGCTGGGACATATTTTTCCTGCCCATTTCAGGATGTAATTTACTTCCCTCTGGGCTGCACGACTCCTGGTGCCCCCCTGATGATTGATATATGCCACTGCTGTGGCATTGTCTGATTGAATTCTGACAGGGGACCCTTGGAGTTTGGATGTCCATGCTACTAGGGCATACCGGGCTGCTCGTATCTCTAAGAGATTGATGGGCAGGGCCTTTTCTGCATCCGACCACCTGCCCTGGAGAGACTATTGCTCCAGTACTGCTCCCCAGCCTATAAGGCTGGCATCTGTAGTGACCACCTTCCAAGAAATCGGACTGAAGGATTTCCTTTTTTCCAGATTCTGGGGAACCCACCACCAACGGAGGCTCTTGCGAACGGAAGGGGACAAGGACATTGTAAGTCTAGGGCCTGAACTTTTTTGTTCCAGGCTGACAGTATGGCCCCTTGCAAATTCCTTGAATGGAATTGACCGTAGGGTACTGCTTCGAATGATGCCACCATTTTTCCCAGCAGCCTCATATACAGGCGTATGGACGGCTGTCTTTTTTGTACCCACTAAGTGGATCAAATCTTTCAAAGACAACACCTTTCCTCGAGGCAAGAATATTTTTCTCTGGCCTGAATCCAACCTTAGCCCCAAGTATTCCAGACTTTTGACTGGTTTTTAGGGCTGACTTGTCTCGGTTGATAATCCAACCGTGAGATTCCAGATACTTGATCGTCTTGTGAACGACCACGTCTAGTTTTTTCACTGAGTGGTCTATCAGCAACAAGTCATCCAGATATGCCATTATCATTACACCTTGTGTTCTTAGATTGGCCAATAAAGGGCCAGAATTTTTGTGAACACTCTTGGTGCTGTGGCCAAACCGAAGGGTAAGGCTCTGAACTGAAAATGGCGCCCTTCTACTGCAAAGCGTAGAAATTTTTGGTGGACTGGAAAGGTGGGAATGTGCAAATAAGCATCTTTGATGTCGATCGTGGCTAACCAATCCTCCCCTTGTAGGGCAGTGGCCACCGATCGGATCGACTCCATCGGAAAGTCCTGATATACAGGAATTTGTATAGCCCTTTTAGAATTAATATGGGCCTCCCGTCCGCGTTTGCTTCGGGACTGAAAAGAGGTTTGAGTAAAACCCGAACCCTCATTCTTCCAGGGGAACCTCCATAATTACTCCTTGGAGCAATAGTTGTTCTAGTGCCAACAGGAGGGACTCTCTCTTCCGGGGATCCCTTGGCACGTTTGACCTCAAAATGGGAAGGAGGAGAGTCTTTTAACTCCAAACTGTATCCCAAACCTACTGCGGAGAGCACCTATCTGTC